>CAWUFW010006375.1:924619-1162296 GCA_963921515.1 Calotriton arnoldi | reverse complement strand
GTTAGCATTAAAAAGTGATGATCTTGAAAAATATGGAGAGAAGTGGGCAGCTAAATTAGGGATTGATCAAGAGTGTTTCCACCTCTCTTTAGAACTAGGACAAACTGCTCTGTGTTCTGCTGGGCTTCAAGCCCAGCATTATAAAACAATCTACTCTTTGTATTATACCCCCGCAAGGATAGCTCAATGGGGTGGCGGTGCAGATATAAGATGCCCGCGATGTGACAGTACAGAGGCTGAAATAATACACATATTTGCATCTTGTCCCTGTCTACAGGGTCTCCGGAGTGCTATAGAACTCTTTTAGATAGAACATTGGGGGTTAAGATTGCTCTGACACCATCATTAATAATATTAGGGATAGATAACAGTGATAGGCAATCCCCCTTTCAGTTGTTTATATTTATGGCTATGTCAGTTTTACGTATTTGTGTAGCATCAGCATGGCGGGACAAACTACCACCAACGTTCCAACAATGGTTGGCTAGGTTACTCTCTGCTTATAATCTCGAAAAAGGGATTTACGGGAGGAAGGGGAAAAGGGGGAGAAAACTTGGGGAACGGATTTGGGAACCCATCTCGAGATGGAAATTGGGTAGCAAAGATGGTTGAAATATATGGTTTAGAAATGTATTGCTATGAAATGCTTTTTGGTTTTATATATTTTCTTTCTTTTTCTCTCTTAAGTTTTTAAAAAATTGCAGTATGACTTTCTATGGTGGGCTATCCTCTGTCGGTATATTATTCTTTTTTTCTTCCTCTTCTCTTCCTTTATTTTCTTATTTAACGGTCATGTTTATCTATAATTATAATTATTATGATTGTTGCTCTGCTGTGCTGTAACAATAAATTGGAAAAATCTTTTAAATAAAAAAATAAAAATAAAAATTCAATGCATGAAACGGGTGATATGTGACATAGATACACGATAGGGAAATTCCTAAGCATGTGTGTATGTTGGACTGGCCCACGTTGTAAAACTGTCTCTTCAACCCTGTATGTCAATAGTGGACCAAAGCAATACCTCAGAGCTCTTATTGGTCCATTGCTTTTACATAAAGTGCTGGTATATATATAATTACTGAAAAAAACAAAGGTTAAAGTAATGTTATAGTTAGGTGAATTTGTCAAGGACAACTTTAATAATTTAAACTAAAAAAACACAGAAATTCAGAAGTTATAGTTAGCAATGCTAACTATAACTTGTGCCCCCGCCATACACTGCTTATGACCTAACATATTACACCAATCATGATATGTTCTATGACATAATTTATGACATCACTGATGACATCACTGAAGGCATCATCCAAGCTTCTTTTGTTCACATTGCTCTATTAACGGTTATAGCATTAGATCTCTGAAAGTAAGCAAAAATAGCTCAGGAGAATATGGGACATCATTAATGCCATCACAGAAACAACTCCCTTAGGTGAAGAAAGCATGGGTCATTGGGTTATCTGCCACAGTAAACCTATATCATACACTTCACAATCAATCACAGAATTTGTAGAGCGCACTACTTACCCGCGAGGGTCTCAAGGCGCTGGGGAAAAAAGGGGGGGGGGTGCCGCTACTGGTCGAACAGCCAGGTCTTGAGTAGCCTCCTGAAGGTCAGCAGGTCTTGGGTCTGTCGTAGGCTGAGTGGAAGGGTGTTCCAGGTCTTGGCGGCGAGGTGGGAGAAAGATCTGCCGCCGGTGGTTGTTCTTCGAATGCGAGGGACGGTGGCGAGGAGAGGTCGGCGGAGCGGAGCTGGCGGTTGGGGACATAGAAGAAGAGTCGTCTGTTGAGGTAGGCTGGGCCGGTCTTGTGGAGTGCCTTGTGTGCATGGATGAGGAGTTTGAAGGAGATTCTCCTGTCGACGGGGAGCCAGTGCAGGTTCCTCAGGTGGGGGGTGATGTGGCAGTGGCGTGGTACGTCGAGGATCAGGCGTGCGGAGGCGTTTTGTATGCGTTGCAGTCGCTTGATGAGCTTGGCCGGGGCTCCCGCGTAGAGGGCGTTCCCATAGTCAAGTCTGCTACTGACGAGGGCCTGGGTGACTGTTCTTCTTGTGTCTGTCGGGATCCACCTGTAGATCTTGCGAAGCATGCGGAGGGTGTTGAAGCAGGAGGAGGAGACTGCGTTGACTTGCTTGGCCATGGAGAGCTTAGAGTCGAGGATGACTCCCAGGTTGCGTGCGTGGTCGGTGGGTGTCGGGGCTGCCCCCAGTGTCGTTGGCCACCAGGAGTCATCCCAGGCTGAGGGGTTGGAGCCGAGGATGAGGACCTCCGTCTTGTCCGTGTTCAGCTTTAGTCGGCTGTTCTTCATCCAATCGGCGACGGCCTTAATTCCTTCGTGGAGGTTGGATTTGGCGGCGAGGGGGTCCTTGGTGAGGGAGAGGATCAGTTCAGTGTCGTCGGCGTAGGAGATTATGTTGAGGTCATGCTGTCTGGCGATGCGTGTGAGCGGGGCCATGTAGATGTTGAACAGTGTCGGGCTGAGGGATGATCCCTGGGGTACGCCGCAGATGATCTCGGAGGGCTTCGGATCGGGAATGGTGGGAGGCGGACTCTCTGGGTTCTGCCGGCGAGGAAGGAGGTGGTCCATTCCAGGGCCTTGTCTCGGATCCCTGCGTCGTGGAGGCGTGCGCGTAGAGTGCGGTGGCAGACAGTGTTGAAGGCGGCGGAGAGGTCCAGCAGGATGAGGGCTGCGGTCTCACCGTTGTCCAGCAGGGTCCTGATGTCGTCGGTGGCGGCGATGAGGGCAGTCTCAGTGCTGTGGTTGCTGCGGAACCCTGACTGGGATGGGTCCAGGATGCTGTTATTTTCGAGGTATCGGGTTAGCTGTCTGTTGACTATATTCTCGATGACCTTGGCTGGGAACGGAAGCAGGGAGATGGGCCGGAAGTTCTTGAGGTCTCTCGGGTCCGCCTTGGGTTTTTTGAGTAGGGCGTTGATCTCGGCGTGTTTCCAGCTCTCTGGGAAGGTCGCGGTCTCGAAGGAGAGATTGATGACGTTGCGCAGGTGGGGTGCAATGGAGCTTCTGGCTTTGTTGAAGATGTGGTGCGGGAAAGGGTCTGACGGGGAGCCGGAGTGTATCGTGCTCATGGTCTTGATGGTGTCATCGATGTTCACGCTGGCCCAGGCTGGCAAGGGGTCGTGGTCGATGGTGTGCGGCGGGTCTGGTGCATCTGTCTCAGTTGAGGCTGTCTGGGTGTTGAAGCTGTCGTGGATGTCGGCGATCTTGCGGTGGAAGAAGGTGGCGAGGGAATCGCACACGGCTTGCAACGGCGGGATGTCGTTGGTGTTGGAGCTGGGGTTGGAGAGTTCCTTCACGATGTTGAAGAGCTCCTTGCTGTTGTGTGCGTTGTTGTCGAGGCGGTCTTTGAAGGAGATCCTCTTGGCGGACCTGATGAGGTGGTGGTGGTTACGGATGGCGTCTCTTGTGGGCTGCGTGGCTGTCCGGTGTCTTTTCACTGTGCCATTTCTTCTCTAGTTTCCGGCAGGTGCGCTTGGAAGCTAGGAGTTCCGGGTGTGAACCAGCTGGCTCTTTTGGTGGTGACACTGTAGGTGAGTTTTTCAGCGGGGCGAGGGTGTTGGTACAGTCGTCTATCCATCGTCTGAGGTTGCATGCAGCGTCGTCGGTGTTGGATGGGTCGGAGGGTGGGCTGAGAGCGAGGTTTGCCCGTAGTTGGTCTTCGGTGACTTTGCTCCAGCAGCGGCATGGGATCTGTTGGGTGCGGTGGTGTGTGGTGGTTTTCTGGAAGGTGAAGTGGATGCAGCGGTGGTCGGTCCAGAGAAGTTCGGTGGTGTGGCTGAAGGAGACGTGGGAGCTTGGGGAGAAGACGGGGTCGAGCGTGTGGCCGGCGGAATGGGTCGGTGTTGTGACGAGCTGTCTCAGTCCGAGGTTGGCGAGGTTGTCGATCAGGGTGGTGGAGTTGCTGTCGTTGTTGTTCTCCAGGTGAAAATTCAGGTCTCCGAGGAGGATGTAGTCGGTAGAGGTCAGGGCGTGCGTGCTGATGAAGTCGGCGATGGAGTCGCTGAACTGGGCTCGGGGTCCAGGGGGTCTGTAGACGAGGGTGCCTCTAAGGGTGGTGTTTGGGTCCGTGTGGATCTGGAAGTGCATGTGTTCGGCGGTGCAGAGAATGTCGTCGGTGCTGGTCGAGCCCCTGTTGGTGTTCTTGTGGACGATGGCGATTCCTCCTCCTACTCCGTTGATGCGGTCTCTGCGGGTGATCTTATAGCCGTCTGGGATGGCTATGGCGATGTCGGGTGCGGAGGAGTCGTTCATCCAGGTCTCTGTCAGGAAGGCGACGTCTGGTGATGAAGTGTCGAGCAGGTCCCAGAGCTCGACGGCGTGTTTGCGTGCGGAGCGGGTGTTCAGTAGGATGCATCGGAGGTGGTTGATGTCCTTTTTGGCGGGCGCTTCGGCGGCTCTGAGGCTGGTGTAGCCGAAGTTCCGGCAGGTGAAGGGACCATGAGTGCGTTTCGGGGCGGCCTTGGAGCAGTTGTGTGTCCGTCCGGGGTTGAGAGCGTGGAGTGTGGTGGCATCGTATCGGCGTCGGTCGTCGAGGCTGGAGTGGGGGGCGTGGGGACCAGGGGTTCTGGCGCCGACAGGCTTGCCTTAGGCGCGCCAGCGGCGCGGCCGCGCAGCGGCCGCCATATATGGAGAGGTGGGAGGGAGGAGCAGCTGGGAGGCGGGAGGCAGGGGCAGCGAATGGTCAGTCAGGGGGGCGGGCACAGAAAATGGGGGCAGCAAGGGGAACAGAAGGCAAAAATGGACACAGAAAAATGGGGGCAGCGAGGGGAACAGAAGGCAAAAATGGACACAGAAAAATGGGGGCAGCGAGGGGAACAAAAGGCAAAAATGGACACAGAAAATGGGGGCAGCGAGGGAACAGAAGGCAAAAGTGGACACAGAAAAATGGGGGCAGCGAGGAGAACAGAAGGAAAAGCGGGCACAGAAAAATGGGGGCAGCGAGGGAACAGAAGGCAAAACGGGCACAGCGGCAACAAGCAGAGGGGCGAAACTTACCAGCAGCAGCAGCGGGCAGGACAGCACAGGCAGAGCTGTGTGGTGGGGGAGCGACCTACCTGGCAAGGTCAAGGGTCGCTCTCCTCACCGCGCAGCGGCCGCCATATATGGGGAGGTGGGAGGGAGGAGCAGCTGGGAGGCGGGAGGTAGGGGCAGCGAATGGTCAGTCAGGGGGGGGCCGCAGGGGACACAGCAGCGGGAGCGGAGAGGGGCAATGAGGGGTACAGAAGGCAAAAATAGACACAGAAAATGGGGGCAGCGAGGGGAACAGAAGGCAAAAATGGACACAGAAAAATAGGGGCAGCGAGGGGGAACAGAAGGCAAAAATGGACACAGAAAAATGGGGGCAGCGAGGGAACAGAAGGCAAAAATGGACACAGAAAAATGGGGGCAGCGAGGGGAACAGAAGGCAAAAATGGACACAGAAAATGGGGGCAGCGAGGGGAACAGAAGGCAAAAATGGACACAGAAAATGGGGGCAGCGAGGGGAACAGAAGGCAAAAGTGGACACAGAAAAATGGGGGCAGCGAGGGGAACAGAAGGAAAAACGGGCACAGAAAAATGGGGGCAGCGAGGGGAACAGAAGGCAAAACGGGCACAGTGGCAACAAGCAGAGGGGCGAAACTTACCAGCAGCAGCAGCGGGCAGGACAGCACAGGCGGAGCTGTGTGGTGGACCCTTGACCTTGCCAGGTAGGTCGCTCTCCTCACCGCGCAGCGGCCGCCATATATGGGGAAGTGGGAGGGAGGAGCAGCTGGGAGGCGGGAGGCAGGGGCAGCGAATGGTCAGTCAGGGGGGCAGGGCCGCAGGGGACGCAGCGGCTGGAGGGGGAGCGGAGAGGGGCAATGAGGGGTACAGAAGGCAAAAATGGACACAGAAAATGGGGGCAGCGAGGGGAACAGAAGGCAAAAATGGACACCGAAAAATGGGGGCAGCGAGGGGAACAGAAGGCAAAAATGGACACAGAAAATGGGGGCAGCAAGGGGAACAGAAGGCAGAAATGGACACAGAAAAATGGGGGCAGCGAGGGGAACAGAAGGCAAAAATGGACACAGAAAAATGGGGGCAGCGAGGGGAACAGAAGGCAAAAATGGACACAGAAAATGGGGGCAGCGAGGGGAACAGAAGGCAAAAGTGGACACAGAAAAATGGGTGCAGCGAGGGGAACAGAAGGAAAAACGGGCACAGAAAAATGGGGGCAGCGAGGGGAACAGAAGGCAAAACGGGCACAGCGGCAACAAGCAGAGGGGCGAAACTTACCAGCAGCAGCAGCGGGCAGGACAGCACAGGCGGAGCTGTGTGGTGGGGGAGCGACCTACCTGGTCCTACACAGGTAGCGTAGTTCACATTAACAATCAACCACAGATATATGGAAGACCCTCATTGCATACAGTGTTCAATCTGTATTCAACTGTTAAAAGAAAGCCAAGTTCCTAAAAATACTGAGCGTCTGTTCGAAAATGAATGCCCTACTATGGACAGCTTGTATCTCAAATGAACCCCTGGCAGACACCGAACCAACAGTGACAAATACAGTTGATATGATTAGAGAATTTGGGATTGTAAATACTATTAACTCTATGCAGAGAGTTTAGTCTGTACCACACTGTTTGCAGGCTATGAAAATGTCATGAGAAATGTTCTACAGAGTATTAAAAAGTATCTACTCAGAACAGTGTACACTCTATGCAACACTTGGCAAGAGAGACATTATTCTCTTAAAATAAGTAACGTCTGAAGGTGCTAAAGATCATACCTGCAGCCTTCATACTGTGGTGAAAACTTCACAGATACAACATCTTCAGAACGCAAAAACAAGTACATGTACATAGCTTAATACCTGGTGTACACAGTTTTTTGTGTTACATAGAAATCGTCATGCTGAGACAATTCTGTCTAATAACCCAAGACTGCTTACAACACTTAGTATGTAGAATCTTTGACCTGTTGCAAACCTTTTCTACAGAGTCTAAAAACTTGTGTGTTACATGCTGAACAAAAGTTGTCACCTGCAAACATTTATACCATGTTCAATACCTGTACACAGCTATGATGTATTAAGGGCATATGTGTTTGAAAACACTTACACCCATTAGCTGGACACAGATTTTACAAATCTAGATAAATAAGTACTAAGGTAGTTATGTGCCACTAAGTAAACTAAAAATCAAATAAACACACTTGCTGGATGATATCATAAGTGATGACATTTGAGATGTCATCAATGATGTCATAGAACGTATCATAAGTGATGTAATATGTGAGGTCATAAGCAGCGCATGGCAGGGGTGAATGTTATAGTTAGCATAGCTAACTATAACTTGTAAATTTCTGTGTTTTTTTAGTTCAAAACATCAATGTTGTCATTGACAAATTCACTAACTATAACGTTACTTCAACCATAGTTTTTTTCAGTGAATTTCTACTTTTGTTTTATAACGGAAACAGATCTTTTTTATAACACCTAACTATAATGTTACTGTAGTTGTTTTCAGTGAATTTCCAGGGTTTCTTTAAAGTAAATTAATTATTTTTTTAGTGTATATATGGTAGAATGACTGAGGAATATCTTATGATTTTATGGAAAATTGATGTATTTTTAATTGTTTTATGGTGCATGTTGCTCTGTGATGAATTGTTCTTTTATTGCCCTGGCGGCCGAAATAAAGAGTTTTTGATTTGATTTGATTGAGGAATATATCTTGTGTGCGTACATCATTTTGAAAGGGAATGGCTTTTTTGTTGTAACATAACAGTAAAGGGTACACAGTTTGCAAAATCTTTCTAATAAATGATGTCTGAGTATAATACGGTGTAATAAGACAATATTCCAGATGGGATTGCCCATCCCCTCAGTTCTTGTAACTGTCACACTGAGAGATCTTCCCAGCCAGTTCATTAATAATCTAATGACAGACTTTTCATGGGCTTTGTATGTGTTTTTACATCTAAGAGGTAATTATAATTCAGAAAAAGAGTGATTAGTTTTTGCACTAATAAATATTTTTAGTTTTACCATGTAAGTCTATTTATAAGGTGTTTTTTTTTCACAACAAAATTTTATTGTCAACAGCCAAAAGACGCCCGGCAGAGCGTTACACAAAAACAGCTTTAGGTGCATATCTCGGATATTGATGTCGACATTTTGCAGCAAGTTACATAATGAAGAATTCTGTACATAACAACTTGTCATGATAACAAAAAAAAAAAACATAGTGTCACCCATCTACAATGAATATAAAGCATAGAAGATCCATCTAATACAGAGAGGTCTACATCTCCGACCATCTGCAAATCCCCACATATCAACCATATTCAAGTCATTCCGTTGGTGGATCAGGAATGGGCTCCAGGTAAATCCCCCTATAATCCGCCTATCTCTTCCATATCCTGGGATGTTTCCGAGGGCAGCCCCAGGCAGCAAAGACAGGTATCTCAAGCCCCATGCAGAAATCTAAACCCTTTTTCCAAACCCTTAAAGAGGGTGGGGAGGTGTCTTTCCAATGTTTCGCAATGTCGCGCTTTGCAAGTGTGAGGCCCAGTAACAATAGATGTCGTTTGTACACGTTTCCCCCAATTTCATCCATAATATGCAGGAGGGTCAATCTGGGCGTATTAGGGACATCCCACCCCAGTACCTGTGACAAACAGGAAATAACACCGTGCCAAAATTTTGAGAGGGATGTATATGACCAGACAGTGTGGAGGAATGTACCGTCAACCGCACTGCACCTCAAGCAGAGCGGGGAGGCAATTGGTCCCGCCCGCCACAGCCGATACCTTGTGTAGTACACTCTGTGTAAGTATTTGAACTGTATGTATTTGAGTCGGGCTGCAATGGCTGCACCACGCGGGGACTCTAGCGCCTCGGTCCAATCTTCGTCATCCAGTGGGCCCAGGTCAGCCTGCCAGGCCCCCCTCGTGTGGGAAAGTGTTGTGTGACTATTGGTAACAATCGTGCGATAGATTTTCGCAATCTTGTGTTCCCCAGATCCCCCATGAACACCTTAGCCTCAATGGGACTAAATTCAGGGACGGACTCCTGTAGTGCTAAATAAGGCGCGAGGGCATGGCGGAACTGCAAATATTTATAGAACTGCGACCTAGGCATCGCATACTCTTGTTGCAGCTCCTGAAAGGACTTCAGAGTCTGCCCATGAAGGACATCTTCGACGGTAGAGATACCTATTCTATCCCATCCCAAAAATCCAGGAAGACCGGCCAGTTGCGGCAGGAGACCATTACCCCAGGGGGGAGCTTCTTACGTTACTCTGCCCCACCACCCAAGTTGCCGGAGGGTACGCCTCCAGAGACCAAAGACCATGGCAGTCGCCGGGGGCAACGCCTTCTGGACATCGCTTGCATACAAGACGGAGTGCAACGGTTGGGTGCCCATGAGCCAGCGCTCGACTGTATAGGCGGGCTCTGACCTATCTCCGTACCACCAGTCATTTAAAATGAGTAGATGTGAGGCCGCATAGTAGGCTTGGATATCAGGCATTGCCAATCCACCGCAGTAGGTCGATTGGAAACAGGTCTTCAAGGCGACCCGGGAAGACCCACCCCCCCCAGAGAAAGTGGCGAAGAGTAGCATTGAGCTGTGTAAACCAGCTAGGTGGGATCAAATAGGGATGATTTTGAAGCTGGTACAGTAGTCAAGGTAGGGAGACCATCTTAAAGATGGCGGATCTACCGAGCAGCGAAAGAGGAATATGTGACCAAACATGAGTTTGTTCTTTGATCTGAATCCCCAGCGGTGCTAGATTTCTTTCCCAAGACAAAGACTGCAAAACAGCCAAGAAGACCCCAAGATATTTAAAGCCATCGAACACCACCGTGACCTCGTTGGACCAAGGGCCAAGCTGTCCCGTGCTATGTAGGGGCCATAGAAAGGATTTTCGGGGGTTCATATATAGGCCTGAGGTCTCACCAAAGACCTGCATGATCCTGAGGAGTCGAGGCCCGGAACGATCCGGATGTGTAAGAAAAAATAATACGTCGTCTGCATACAGCGCTATGCGATCCGGCGTCGCCCCAGTCCACTCAAATCCCCGGTATTGAGTGTCTATCCGCACCCATGCCACAAGAGGCTCCATAGCGAGCGCGAATAGGTATGGGGAGAGAGGGCAGCCCTGGCGGGTGCCACGTCCAACAGAAAAGGTACAAGAAACAGTCTGCCACTCGAACCGACGCAGTAACGTCAGTGTATAGGAGTTCAATATATCGTAGGAGGCGAGGGCCAAGATTGAGGTGGTTCAACAGCGCAAATAGGTATGTCCAACTTAAAGAATCGAACGCCCTATCTATGTACGCCAGCAGGAGGGCAGCCGGTTCGCCCAACCTATCCACCGACGCAACGGCGTTGTGAGCACGTCGAATGTTATGTCGCGTAGCACGACCCTGATCAGGGTGGACTAAGTCAAGTATATGTGGAACAATGCGATTAGCGATAATCTTGGCGAGCAGTTTTGCCTCAACATTAAGGAGCGAGATCGGGCGATAGGAGGAATGGAGTTCAGGGGGTCTACCCGGCTTCTGAAAAATAACAATCTCTGCATGTCTCCAATCAGCTGGAAGACACTGACAGTCAAACATGGCCTGAAGCGCGGCAAGGTAGGGGGCCATAAGAAGGGACTGATATTTTTTATAAAATTCGCAAGGCAGGCCGTTGGGGCCCGGAGCCTTACCCGAGCACATTTCCGCTAGCGCCTCCTGGGCCTCCTCAATTGTGATCGGGACGTCGAGTGCGTCCCTAGTCTGGTCTGTGAGGGCACGGGGAGGCAAGTCATCGATGAACTGCCGGACTAGTTGTGGCGAAATAGTTTCGCGAGGGGCGTATAGCTCCGCAGAGTATGTCGCAAAGCTGGCTGCCACCTGGGCCGGGTCTGTGAGCACAGTGCCTTGCGAATCATGCACACATGGAATAGATATGGGGCGGAGCTCTCTCTGACAGAGGCCGTGGAGCAAGGCGCTCGATTTGTCGCCCCACTGATAAATTCTACTCTGGGTAGCCAGCCAGGCCGCCCGGGCCTCACCCATCGATTCCCTGGCATAGAGCTGTTGGGTATACAATAATTGTCTACGCGAATCCTGTCTATTCACCTCCCGACACGTGCGCTCCGCGACCACCAGCTGGGCTTCTAAAAGAGTCAGTCGCTCTCGACGCAGCCTACGTTGCGCCGTGCAGTAAGCAATATCCATCCCTCGCAATGTGGGTTTCATTGCCTCCCACACAGTCACAGGGGAGTCTACAGATCCAATATTACATGAAAAATAGTCTGTAAGAGATGAGTGTATATGTGACCGATATTTATCATCTAGCATGAGCCACGGTGAAAGGCGCCAGCGGAATGGGGGACGAGCAGAGTCCAGTCTCAACTCCACCTGTAGCGGGGAGTGGTCAGACAGGCCCCGGGGCAGTATTTCGGCTGTCGCCAGGCTTGTTGTATGTGCGGCAGATAAAAAGATGTGGTCTATGCGGGAAAGGGAGCCGTGCACACTAGAAAAGTAAGTGTAGCCCAGTGCGTTGGGGTGCAGCCGTCTCCAAGAGTCCACCCAATCCAACCCCGCAGCAGGGTCCCAAGCTTAGACTCCTGGGTCTCGGCCAGATTTCCAGTAGCCCGCCACCTATCAATGGAGGGACACAGTGTATCGTTCCAGTCCCCCCAACCAGGGTTAGTCCCTGAGGTATCTCCACCCAGAGCCGTAGCAGGCGCTCAGTCAGACTCCATGTGAGGGGCGGGGGGGCATAGACGCTCCCCAAGACAAGCAGCTTGCCATAAAGTGAGCCTGTGGCGACCACATATCGACCCTGCGAGTCGGTCCACATCTTCTCGTGGACAAAGGGGACCCTACGGTGGATTTATATGGCGACCCCATGTGAACCCCGAGTGAAGCCAGTGTGAAAAACCTGGACAAACCCAAAGCGCGTTAAACATGGAAGCTTATTGCCAAGCAAGTGCGTCTCCTGCAGAAATACAATGTCTGCACCATACCGTTTAGCTTGGTGCAAAACCGCACCTCTTTTGACCTTATCTAGTAATCCCCGCACATTCCAACTGAGGATTCAGTGCGTCTCTCAGCTGTTCCAGACATAGCTAGGCCTGGGGCAGACTTCACTGAAGACAAGCATGAATTTTGCTACGGCTACAAAATGGGCAACCACCCCCCCACCCCAATACCTCAAAACAGTAGAAGCATCTGTCGCGGCTTGAGAGGGCTCCAGGCCCCAACGGGGGTCAAGAGAAACTCCCAGCCAATGGATCCCTAAATTGCAGCCCCTAGACACGACAATATTTCAGAGTCCAGGAAGAGCAATTGGAGGTGTAGCCCATATATAAATGCCATTGATAAACAAATCCAGTTCGCCCATATGGTGGGTGAAGGAGTATAGAAGCTTCACCCGTCAAGCAGCGCGGGTCATATGTGTGATTTATTCCGAGTTGTGGAGCGTTTCTTTGATAAGGAGCGTCGGCGTTGTTCGCCCGGGACCTGAGACCGCTCCCGGCCCAGCCCGCTGGAAGAAGAATCAGAGGCAAGTCTGGGCGGAGTGTGCGGCCGAGGCCTGACTTGTTCATCAGTCCACGCAAAGACCTCTGCAGGGGAGTCGAAGAAATATGTTCGTTCCTTGTATGACACCCGTAGTCTGGCTGGGAATAGCAGTGAGTATTGGATCTTAAGATTCCTCAGTCTGGCCTTCGCCTCGGTGAAGGATTGCCTACTTTGTTGCACCATTTTGGTGTAGTCCGGGAATATCATGATCTTTTGTGATGCAAACAACAAGGGTTCTTTGAGTCGGGCCTGCTGTAGGATAGTGTCCCTGTCTTTGAAGTTTAGAAAGCGCGCAATTACTGGTCTGGGCCTTGTGCCCGGTGGAGGTTTCTGCAGCAGGGCTCGATGTGTGCGTTAGATGACATAACAGGGAGACAGAAGACCAGGAGCAAGCCAGTCTGCCAGCCACCCGGCCAGAAAGTCAGCCATATCTCTACCTTCACACCCCTCCGGGAAGCCAACAAAGCATAGATTATTGCGGTGGGATCGCCCCTCCGCATCCTCAGCTCGCGTCGCCAGCCCTTTGGCTATGGATTCCAAGGCCGAGACCTTCTTCTGCAGTGTCGTGATCGAATCCTCCGCCGTGGATATCCTGGATTCGGCCTCGGTGATACGCTGAACGGCGTTGCGGAGGTCCTGTCTGAGTAGCATCACATCAGAGCCTACGGCCCCAATCTTAGCCTCCAGAATGTCACGGGACTGTGTAATAGCGGCCAAGATGGCTGCGTTGTCTGGCATAGATGATTGTGCATCGCCCGATGCAGGGGGCTGAGCTGTTGTGCCAGCAAACTTGTCCAGGGTGCTCTGTCGACCCGAAGAGCCAGAGGTTTTGTCTTTAGACATGGTGCAGTATTGCTTCGCAAGACGGGCCACGCCAGTCCAATGGGCAACAGGCGAGCAAGGACAAGGGGGCAGGCGACCTCGATTTATAAGGTGTTTTTAATTTATCTTGCGGGAGACTTGCAAGATTGTAGAGTTATAAAATTAATTTTAAAGTCTTGTATAGAGTTGTTTTTCATGTGGGACTAGCCTCTCCACTGAGATCCCTCTCTTGGATAATGGGTGTGCATTCTAAGGTGTGAGGAGGGACTGCCCTCTCCTTTCAAACCTCTCTCTCGATGACAAGTATGTATAGTAGGGCCTGTGGAGGGACTGGCTTCTCCGCTAAGACTCCTCTCTTGGATAACAGGTGTACACAATAGGGCATGTTGAGGGACTAGCCTCTCCAATGAGACCTCTATGTCAGATGACAGATATAAATGGAAGGGTGGGACTGGCCTCTTCTCTGTAATGATGGGTGTGCATAGTAAAGTGAAGGGAGAGACTAGCCTATCCGCTGAGACCTTTCTCTGAGCTCACGGGTGTACGTATTAGGATATGTAGAGAGTCTAGACTCTCTCCTGATAGTTTTCCCCTGGGTGTCTGGTGTATATAGTAGGGTACAGGAAGGGCCTAATCTCTCCACTAACACTCTACACAGTGTTATAAGCATGTGTAGTAGTGTGTGGGAAAGGACTGGCCTCTCCGCTTACAACCCTCTCCTCGATAATGGGTGTGTATAGTAGGGTGTGAGGAGGAACTGCCTTCTCCATTCAGACCTCTCTCTTGGGTAAAAGGAATGCATTGTAGGGTGTTAAGGGACTGCCCTCTCTGCTGAGACCTGACTGTAGGATGACAGATGTGCATAGTCAGGTGTGTGGAGGGACTAACCTTTCCGCTAAGACCTCTCCCCAAGATTATAGGTGTGCGTAGTAGTGTGTAGAGAGGGAGTTCCCTTTTACGTAAGACCTCTCTCTTGGATAACAGGTACGCGTAGTAGGCTGTGATGAGCGACTAGTCCTCTCCGCTGACACTTCTCTCTTGGATGTCGGGTGTGTATAGTAAAGTGTAAGGAGTGACTGGCCTCTATGCTGAAATCTTTCTTTTGGTCAACAGAAGTGTGTAATGGGGCTTGGGAATGACTGGCATCTCTGCTGAGATTTTTTTCTTGTATGATAGGTGTGCAAGGTAGGGTAAGTGGAGAGACTAGCCTATCCACTGAGATCTTTATCTAGGCTGACGTGCGTTTGCAGTACAGTATGGGGAGGGACTGGTGTGAAGTTGGGTCCACAGACAAAGCTCCAGGTGAGATTAATTAAGGTTGAACTAAGATTTTATTACACAGTGAAGAAACTCCAGCCACTGGCACACAGGAAATCCTCAGACATCAAATCACAGCAATCTCCAGACCATTTCCAATGAAACATTTCAAAAGGTAATCTTCAGGGAATAATACAATCCAACAAGGGGGGGAAAAAGGAACATACCAATAAAATATATATGGAATAGAACATGCCGAATACCATCCCCCAACCCCAATACTAAAAACAAGAAAAAAACAATAATGAAGGTAATAAACTTTTACGACTGTTTTACTACACAATTAAGATTCCAAATGTGACCATCCTCCACCTTAACTGCTCCTCTGAACACTTTGATGACTTTAAATGGTTTACTGAAATGTGTAAAAGCATTCCCTAAATTTCTGAGTAATTTAATTTTCACCACATTCCCCACCGTCACCTCAACATGTATGACTGACTTACGTGAATCATATCTCATCTTCCTTTGCTCTTGAATACAAAGTTCCCTCATCCTTCTTTCATTCATCTGTTCTGTCAACCCTGAAAATTCTTTACTATACACTTTCACCCACTTTGATATGGGGAATACGTTTTTGAATTGTACAAATGGACTAATCCTAGTGGTAGTGTGAGGAGTGTACCTGTATCTTTCTACTCTAGATCTTACCATCTCAATTCAACTCACCCCACTCTATTTAGCTATTTGAATTGTTTCCTTAAGTGTCCTGTTAAATCTTTCCACCATGCCATTTGTTTTGCGGGTGATAGAGTACACATTTTGTATGTAAAATTCCTCTAGAATCCAGAAACTCTCCCATGGCCTTAGATGTAAATTGCACCCCATTGTCCAACAAAATGCTTTTGGCGTTAACTTCACGTGCAAACACCCCTGACAAAAATTTCAAAACTGATGTTGTAGTAATCTCATAAGTCAATTTTAAAAACTGATACCACCCCAAAAATTGTATTTGCTTTAAGCAAATTTGTACAGGCAACCTGGTACAGGAGAAAAATAATATTAAAAGTTGCAGTTTAACAATCTTATCCATTTATTTAGGCATCTCCAAATTTTTAAAATGTTTTAACATATACTTATTTATTTTTACTGTTTTTTTAAAACCCACTGAACCTTGTGATGAGATTGCCACTGCATTTTTTGCTATGTGACTATGGTTGTTGATTACACTGATCTCTTTCATTGCTAGGATTGTGTAGTTGTTTTATCACTGTTCTGGTACTGTTATCACAGTTCTCTCTTTGCTAAGCACAGGCCACTTTATACACCAGCATGAATTACCAACATTGAGGGCTGAAATGTATCATGTAATTAATTAATTTGTACTGTATGTTAATTGAGTTATGGATTATTTCACTAATGCATTTTTAATTTTTACTGTTTACAGCGGATGTATACTTTGATGGTTTGTAACAACCGAATGAAGAAAAAAAAATATATATATATATATATTCACACACAAGAATCCTGTCTGCCAATCCTCGGCAGAACCAACAGGCACGGACCTCAGCCAAACTCAAAGAAGACTTTAGACTTGATGTCGTGGAAAAGCAGTGCAATTTAATCCAAGATTATCCACAGAAATACACAGGCATAATGCTATATATATCCTACCAAATCTATAGGCTTCCCACCATAACTGTGTGGTGTAACATCGGGATCATGTAATAGAACTTTTCCCTGGAGATATTTTGAAAAATCGGATTCTGATACTAGGGATAACTTAGCTCCACTTCATTAACTTTAGACATAGACTTCTCCTTAGCTTTGCAGCATTTAGCAAAATGTCCTTTTTTGCCACATAAATTGCACACAAAACGTAATGCAGGGCAATGTTTGGATTTGGGTAAGTGATTTGGAGACGCACATATGTAACACAATAATATTCCTTTGGTAACAGTTTGACTTTGTTTCCTAGATTTCACATTTGAAGGTGGGGTAATGCCTTTGAAGGATGTGGGTTATGTTGTTGTAAGCATTTTTTTTAGCCCAATAATTTTTGTTTTTTGCATTGCCGAATTAATTATGTTTTCTCTGTTTTACCATGCCTCCTTTGTCTGGCCAGTGTGTGTGTTTTTGTGTTTGCCATAGGCCAATATTTGCCTTTGTTCCATATGCAATGTGGCCACTGACCAGGGGCTATTTTGTATAGTCAGTGGACTGTCTCTAGGCCTGAATGTGCTGTTTGTTTTACAGGCCTCCTGCCTCTTGTTGTGACCATGTGGCTGGTGGTCATTTTGTGTATGCAGCCAGTGTGCTTTTGCGATAGGCCTGCATGCGTACTTTGTTCTAGGCCTCCTGCTTCTTGTTGTGACCATGTGGCTGGTGGCTATTTTGTGTAGGCAGCCAGTGTGCTTTTGCCATAGGCCTGCACGCGTTCTTTGTTCGAGGCCTCCAGCTTCTTGTTGTACCATGTGGCTGGTGGCCATTTTGTGTATGCAGCCAGTGTGCTTTTGCGATAGGCCTGCATGCATACTTTGTTCTAGGCCTCCAGCTTCTTGTTGTGACCATGTGGTTGGTGGCCATTTTGTGTATGCAGCCAGTGTGTTTTTTCCGTAGGCCTGTGCCCTGCATGAGTTGTTTGTTCTTTGTTGCTTCTTGTTGTGACCATGTGGCTGGTGGCCATTTTGTGTAGGCAGCCAGTGTGCTTTTGCCATAGACCTGCATCCATTCTTTGTTCTAGGCCTCCTGTCTCTTGTTGTGACCATGTGAGTGGCAGCCATTTTGTGGATCCAGGCAGTGTACTTTCCCTATAGGCCTGCATGTGCTCTTTGTTCCAGGCCTCCAGCTTTTTGTTGTGACCATGTGGCTGGTGGTCAATTTGTGTAGGCAGCCAGTGTGCTTTTGCCATAGGCCTGCATGCGTTCTTTGTTCTAGGCCTCCAGCTTCTTTTTGTGACGATGTGGCTGGTGGCCATTTTGTGTATGCAGCCAGTGTGCTTTTGCGATAGGCCTGCATGCATACTTTGTTCTAGGCCTCCAGCTTCTTGTTGTGACCATGTGGCTGGTGGCCATTTTGTGTATGCAGCCAGTGTGTTTTTTCCATAGGCCTGCGCCCTGCATGAGTTGTTTGTTCTTTGTTGCTTCTTGTTGTGACCATGTGGCTGGTGGCCATTTTGTGTAGGCAGCCAGTGTGCTTTTGCCATAGGCCTGCATCCATTCTTTGTTCTAGGCCTCCTGTCTCTTGTTGTGACCATGTGAGTGGCAGCCATTTTGTGGATCCAGGCAGTGTACTTTCCCTATAGGCCTGCATGTGCTCTTTGTTCCAGGCCTCTTGCTTCTTGTTGTGACTAAGTGGCTGGTGGCGGCAGCCAGTGTGCTTTTGCCATAGTCCTGCATGCGTTTTTTGTTCTAGGCCTCCTTCTTCTTGTTGTTACCATGTGGTTGGTTGCCATTTTGTGTAGGCAGCCAGTGTGCTTTTGCCATAGGCCTGCATGCGTTCTTTGTTCTAGGCCTCCAGCTTCTTGTTGTGACCATGTGGCTGGTGGACATTTTGTGTATGCAGCCAGTGTGCTTTTGCGATAGGCCTGCATGCTTACTTTGTTCTAGGCCTCCAGCTTTTTGTTGTGACCATGTGGCTGGTGGCCATTTTGTGTAGGCAGCCAGTGTGCTTTTGCCATAGGCCTGCATGCGTTCTTTGTTCTAGGCCTCCAGCTTCTTGTTGTGACCATGTGGCTGGTGGCCATTTTGTGTATGCAGCCAGTGTGCTTTTGCGATAGGCCTGCATGCTTACTTTGTTCTAGGCCTCCAGCTTTTTGTTGTGACCATGTGGCTGGTGGCCATTTTGTGTAGGCAGCCAGTGTTCTTTTGCCATAGGCCTGCATGCGTTTTTTGTTCTAGGCCTCCTGCCTCTTGTTGTTACCATGTGGCTGGTGGCCATTTTGTGTAGGCACTAGGCAGCCAGTGTGCTTTTGCAATAGGCCTGCATGCGTTCTTTGTTCTAGGCCTCCTGCTTCTTGTTGTGACTATGTGACTGGTGGCTATTTTGTGTAGGCAGCCAGTGTGCTTTTCTCATAGGCCTGCATGCGTTCTTTGTTCTAGGCCTCCAGCTTCTTGTTGTGACCATGTGGCTCGCAGCCATTTTGTGGATCCAGCCAGTGTGCTCTCCCTATAGGCCTGCATGTCTTCTCCTTGTCCCCAATGAATGCCTTCCTATTCAGTGTTGTTGTTGATGACAATGTGGCACTGGTTGGCAGCCATTTTGTGCGTCCAACTAAATTCAGCTCTTCTTGCCATAGGCTGTATGGATGGTTAAGCAATGAGATAGCAGTTTAATAATAACTTATTATTATATCGTTGAGGATAGCTTCACTTATGTTTAATAATTTTAATTTTTCCATTTTTTAAAGTAGTTGGTAAATTATATTCAATTAAAAAAATATTGTTTAATTTAAAAAAAATTTTTTTTGTTCATACCGTTTCCCACTACATCTTGCATCAATCAAATCAGCCCCATCTCTGCTATAGGTGCACAACAGCATTCATTGTCTAGGGATTATTCCTTCCATTGTCATTTCTCAGGTGCACCTCCCTCAGTGCTGTGCCACATCACACGTCGTGAGTGACGGGACGTCACATGCCGCATATACAGGAAACAGTTTTATCTGTATGTTGTTGTTGTTGCTTTTGTTCTCTCTTATTCTTCCTGAGTGGTCAGTCACCATGAAAGTATATGTTGGTGTGGTTTTCCGTTTTACAAATGAGTAGATATATTTATTATTTACACTGTATTGTTAATTAAGGGAGTAACATCAGTGACCACACTAAATGATATTTTTTTGTTTGTGCTACTAATTGAACAGCAACAATGACATGCTTCACTGATGTCCTTCTTGCTTAATTTTTTTAAGGTACACGACAAGAAGACAACAAGAGACAAGATAACAACATTGCACCCACAGTACTGCCAGAAAGAGGGCCTGTGCACAGCGTGAGTGTGATGTGTGAGTGGCCCAAACATCAGATATCTCTTCAACTTGTGAAGCTAAGTGCCACTGCTAACTGACAGCTTCAAGATGGCCCCAAAGAAAGGTGCTAAAACTGCTATCAAGAAAGTAGCCAGTGAGAAGAAGAAGGAGCTTACCACCACCACCACCATTGGTATGTTGCCCCAGATGTTTTTGGAAAACAAAAAACTGTGCCTGCCCCACTGGCATCTGGGGAGCAAGCTGGGAGCAGCACCCCCAAATCAGTGGACCCACCCCAATCTAGGCCCAAGCCCATGTCTGTCACAGAGGCAGCCAGTCTAATCACGGCAACGCCGACGAGCAGTGATGTTGACATTGACTTATCTCTATCGCAAAGTAGTATCCAATCATTGCAGGAAACTCAGAGAAGTGGGCAACAACAGCCACAACCGCCAATAGTCGTTCCTCCCGAGGTAGGAGCAGTTCAAGAGATTGAGCTTCATGCTGAGGAAGTAGAGCAATCTGCTCCAGAAGATCCATTGTCTTCAAGATCTCCAGCTAGAAAAAGGAGGGTTAGAGGTGCACATCTTCTTCTTCAATCCCCCTTCTGATGATCTAGATGCCACTTGGATCCCGCCTCAGTCTGAGAGTGAGACATGCCATGAGATGACTCAGATGAGGGTAGGGAAAAGGAAGGTTCCAGAAAGCTTAGAGTTATGGAGGCAGATGTAGAAGAAGAGGATGACGATGAGCCAGTCATCGTGGATGTTAGCCCAGCCCCAGTGGAGACCAACATTACCCCATCCCAACTTCCCGGGGGGATGTGGCAGTGGCACAACAGAGTCAACCACCGCCAGCTGCCATATTTGCAAAGTCCCAGCAGCGACCTACATCCACAGCCATCTCAGTAGAAGTAGGTACTGCAGAGAGCCAGACGTCAAAACTCCCACCTACCACCAGTTCATCCGACATTGGCAGTGGCACCAGCGTCAGAAAGTTGAGCTCCCCAATTTGGGATTTCTTTTCGGTTAGCCAGAAGGAGGCAAACATTGCGATATGCCCCCCTTTCTAAAGCAAGTGTTAGTTGGGGTAAGCTTGGTACAAACCATGGTACCGCGGGCGAAACAACTCATTTGAGAAAGCACCATATGATCTGTTGGGAGGCGGACCTCAGCGGCCAAAAAACTGCAAGTGTTGTTAGTGAAGGGGGTGAAAGCCGGCTAAGCAGGGAATCCAAATCCGATCCGATCCGATTACTATGGAAAGTGAAGAAGAGGAAGACATCTTCATTACGCAAAGCAGCTCTCTCCTCAGCAGTGCAGTAGTATCGCCCACATCAGCAACATCTTAATGGCACAAGACTCAGGTCGAGACATCATAGCAACAGAGGACAGTGACTGCCCCACTGAAAACCACATTGAGCCTACCACCGCCTGCTCTCAAGAAGTCACCTGCATCAATGGCATCAGGAAAGAAAAAAATTCAGGCTACTATTCCTGCCATGTTTAGACCAGAGGGGCAGTATGAACATTTGTACAATATGAAGCTGGCTAAAATGTTAGCGCTGGACCTCCTTCCTTTTTCTTTTGTTGAAGGGGTGGGTTTTCTTGAATTTGTGGTGTGAGGTGTTGACACTGCAGAGATTTTTAATGCTGCTTGGAAGCATGCGACAGTAGCAATGTTCGCAATGGAGAAATCCCATACAGCTGCAAACATTTTGGAAGACTTTAACAATAAGATCGTTGAATGGCTGTGACCAAGAGGGCTTAAGTTGGATTTGTTGACACGGACAATAGCAGTAATATAGTTAAGGCCTTGGCCGATGGTGGTTATATCAGGGTCCTGTGTTTGGCGCACTGCATCAACATCATTGTGCAGGACTTACTCAAAAAAGAAGACCAAGTAAGCAACTTACTGTCCACCTGTAGAAGAGTCTGCACTCATTTCAGCCATTCATTTAAAGCCGGAAACAGCTGAGGGTCATTCAGCATGATAATAGAATAACTGTTACAGCACTCATACAGGAGGTGCCAACACGCTGGAACTCCACTTATTACATGCTTGAACGCCTGTTTGAGCAGTACAGACCTATCAATGAATATGTCATGCAAAGAGGAGATGCAACTGTAAAAGGCGTGATCATTGAGATGGACCAATGGGGCCTAGCCAAATGCCTGACAGAGATGCTGCTTCATTTTGAGGTGTTCACACGGAAAGTCAGCAACGAGGACAGTACCAGGGGCCAAGCTATCCCATTGTTGCACATGTTACAGGAACAGCTAAAGTAGGTGTCTGCAATGTACACCAATGTGGAGGAAAAAAAAGATGTGTATGACTTGGTGGAGAGCTTAATCCTTCGCTTGTCTGCTAATGCAAGTGTGCAAAAAGACATTGAGTCCTCCAAACATTACATCTATGCCATAATTCTTGATCCACGGTACAAACCATTACTGTCCACTTTCATTACTTTTGCAGACGGGGATGTTAGAA
The DNA here is from genome assembly GCA_963921515.1 of Calotriton arnoldi. Classification (NCBI taxonomy): domain Eukaryota; kingdom Metazoa; phylum Chordata; class Amphibia; order Caudata; family Salamandridae; genus Calotriton; species Calotriton arnoldi. The sequence continues at coordinate 1,140,197 of CAWUFW010006375.1, read as the reverse complement.
AATACAAAACATGGCTATATGAGCAAGGCAGTGAGCTATAAAAAGAATGGCAGAGACAACTGGTCCAGGGCACAAGTCCTGTAGGGCAGCCTGCTTCAAGTTCGGAGCCTGAGGGCAGTGCTGTTGGCTCACAGCAGCCAAAACCAACGACAAGAACACCATCAACAACACTAAGACCAGGAGCATCAGCCTCCAAATCTACAACTGACAGGGCTTAAGTCCAGTGCAGAGGCGAAGGCAAAAGAGGTTGAGCAAAGTGGAGCACCAGCAATGAACATTGAGCGAATGGTCCAGGCCTATCTGGATGACCTACAGGATCCCGAGAAGACCGTAATAGGTAAGATCGGCGGGCGGTCAATCTTGATGAATGTTTGACTATAGGAGTCCGCCCCCTTCCGGGACCCATTAAAGCTACGCATACAACGTAGCTAAAGTTTTACCGGCCAGTGGGTCCGTAAGTACGGCTACACCACAGCTTACACAGCACACCTTCGAGCGTGTACTGGTTAAAAAATTCACGTGGCTTCCTTTTTGCCACATCACATTTCACTTCACATGGTCCTGAGGAAAGCCTCATAAGAATTTTTGATAAGGCTGAAACATGTCGACCAACACCTAAAGGGATAACGAAGACCAATTTTTACCTTCATACTATCCCGTACTGTTTTTATTGTGTCCCAGGACCCCAGGACTAAAACATTTTCAGCAGGGGATCCCAGAGACATTTTTAATATCACCACTCTGAACACACTTCACATATAAAATCAAAAACCCGCTCCACTGTAACACAGGCGTCGAAGCACAGCTGGGTTGCATTCGTCAGCCCAGCTGAGAACCCAATGATGAAGCATGCCACCAACTAGGTTGGTGGGTGAGGGTTCTTCTTAAAAACCAATGTTTTTTTCTGCATTCCAATACTCGAAATTAGTCATCCTGGCACGAGGATTCATTCAGTGGGTTCGTCCTCGTTGTTCTAGACTATTAATTAGGGGAAAAGGACGTCCCCCATTGCCCTTCCTCGCTCTCTTTTTGTTACTTTCTCAACAGAGTTCTACCCTTGATCAAAAACCATTGGTGTATTGGTATGGAAAGAGGCGCCAATGGGCAGAGCTCAGCAGTCCCGAAATAAACTATCTGGCTTGCCCTGTCCCCAATGTCTCCACTGAGCGTGTTTTCAGTGCTGCTGGTGCCGTTGTCACAGTGAGAAGGACCAGTCTCTCACCCCAAAACGTGGAGAGATTAACCACGATCAAAATGAAACTGCACTTTATACCACTGGATTATACCATACCTGAAGTACCACAGGAGGAAGATGATGGAGACTCAGGTCATGGAAGTAGTGTGTTAGATGACCTACTTCTGGGTGAACCACCAGAGTTTGAGGACAAGTACTACTTCCCTGGCTACTAGGCTTTCTTTCTTTGACGCCCCAACAAAAAAAAATATACAACTACGGAACATTATTTACTTTATTATTTGTGTGTACTTTCTGGTTGATCAATGCATCCCTACCGTCTTACTCGTAGACACATTTTATTGCCGGATTGGAGTCAGTCTCACAACTGTGTGCAGTGAAGAAGTCCTGACTCGCCCTCCAAAACCATTTCCCTCAAGCAAGACATTGGGCGGAGAATAAACAAATGTGTGCCTGCCTCCAACCCTGGGCCGTGACTATCTATCCATTCCTTTCCTACCCTAGAGGGACTGCCCCACATGTGACATTATTATAATTCGATTTACACTGGCAATATTCTGCTTCGTGAACAAATGGAGGATCTGTATTCTGCAATGTACCATCAATCGATCACGGTGAGCACACCGGAAGAACAGGTAAATGCTGGCATGCATTGCACGCTGAGTGATTGTTGTTTGTTGTGATGTCAACTTGTTGTGATGATATGCCATCTTCATGTGTGTTGAGATTGAGAAGAGATGATTCATGTGGTGACAGGCAGTGTGATACTGGGTGTTTGTTTCTTACTCTTAATGTGTTAGTGATGATTCAGATTTGAGATTCACAATGTTGGTGGCCCAAGTACCGACGGCTGATGAATAATTTGCCCTGAAGGTTATTTTTTTTCCTTCCCCTTTGAGAGCTAGGATAGCGAGATTCCTTCAATGGATCCACTCCACACAGTCCACACTGCTTTTTTTATTATTATTCTTTATACTCCTCAAAGACTCAGACCCGACCAGTCCCTTAGATAATGCAATGTTTGCAAACGCAAATCTAGTCCACAAAAAGTGGCTCAATCTTTTCCTTCTTGTTGTTTAATAACAAAATTGTACTACTACAGGCCAATCTATTGCATTTTTGAGTCGGGACTCGGGACACTGTTGGTACGGAGTTGGACACCATACTTGGAGTCAGACTCAGGAGGATCAGAGATGATGGAATGACGCAGGACGAGAGCGAGAGCGTGACTACTTCGAGGACTGCCACCAGAAGAAGATGGATGTTTTCAAAATCACTGAAACCAACCGATTTGGATGATTGTTGATGACTTTGATGTGGCCTAAAGGTAAACAACACACCAGACCTACACAAGACTGTATAGTGATGGTGGTGAGTGGTGTGACTGACAACGGTGCATTGATTTTTTACTTGATAGAGACAATGCTATGTTGCTGGGGTGTGTGTGCTGTTCAGTTGCTGTCTGATTCAAATATGGAAGCAAAGGTGGTTGGGTGGAAGCCTGTTGTTGAAGGTAACTGGAGACAGACATTTAGACATGAATGATAAATAATCACATTATGCATGTGCTGCTAGCTATATTTCATTATATATTATGTGATGATGAAATGAAGATCAAGACAGCTTGAGCAGCCCAATACCGATAGTTATATTACATGCAGTCAATTTTTTGTGGGATTTTTGCTGGTTGTTGTAAAATTGGCGTCACCAATTTGTTCACACACCAGGCATTAAGTGAATTAATGCAAAAACTGAAGGGCTATTCTTTTCTTCTTTTGCGCTTCCTCTGAGTCTTCACAGTGCACTCCCAGTCCTTAGTTTAACTTCTTTTTTCTCCTAGTCCTTGATTTTTCAATATCATTTTTGTTTTCCAATCTACAGGCCCTCTTATCCGGTGCTAAACTGGAACACCAACGCCTACCTTATGGGACCACATCTGCCAGGCTCCCAAGATTGACGGACCGTACAAGAGGAATCAATGCAGATGCAACTCCCAGTCCCAATTTGGCAAAACAGTATAATTTTTTCTTTTAGTAGTCATTTGAACTGCGTGTGTTTGTGTTGTTTACTTGAACCCTACAGAAAGGTTAACTTGTAATATATTTGATATTTTTCAAAGCTCGGTAAGACAGATCATAATAATAATGTAACTTGGTCTCTCTGGTGGCAGACGGACAATTTGGTTTGGTTTACCTGTACTTATTCGTTACTTCGTTTCCTTTTCCTCCAATAACAGATTTATGATAGTCGGCTGCTCATCATTGCCAAGATGAATGTTGTCCTTGTGCAGTGTTTGTCGTTGTCTAACCTTTTCCCAAATCCCCCTTCCCATCCATTCATCAAACCCCTAACCCTCTTCCCCTGGGCTGTGTGATTTATTGAGGTGTGACGTAATAATTTACACCATTAATTGATCACACACTTGCTGGGGCGGATGTGGTGAAAGCAACACCAACTCAGTACAGGGTGAGGAGGATCTTATTCTTCAGCTCATATAGCCCACACTGGCAATATATTATATTAGCCACCCCGCACAGTGTATGATATTTTTTTTCCAGAGGAATATCTTATTGCCAGCATCATTATTCAGGCACTGTATTAATTTGCATCTAAGGTTAAGCTTGTCCACTTCGTACAGTTCGTAGTAGCTCGAGTTGACTTCATTTTGTAACTTTTACTAGCTCAACATTGTTCTGATTAATTCACATTTTTCATTGTTTATCATAGTATCTATTGCCTCTCTTCTTGTGTCTTGAGTATGTTCTTGTAGTCTAGTCTCTGGTTACTGTCATTTTTTTTCGAAGTTGTATATAATAACGGCATTAACCTAGTTTTTATTTCGATTTGTTAATTTCCCTGCGATGAATAGTCTCCTTATCCTACAGTTCGAGTTTGCCTAGGACTCGGAGGGAGTGGGGTCTTGCTTCAGTTCTGAACTTCTGATGACTTTGCCTTCAATGTGAAAACGCTAGCAATGCATGCTGCTACTACTACCACCACCATGGCACCTTGGGAAACCATGCAGCCCTCGCCTCATCTAATCAGGTAAGAGAAGTGAACTGTGGTTGATTGATTGATTGTTGAACGGCAATCATTCTATACAATGGAAATTCACCCCCACCCCTTCCTAGTCCTTAGGGGTTAATAGTAATATATAGTAGCAGTGTAGACTGCAAAGACTAGGAGGAGAGAGTAGTAGGACAAGGGAGGGTATTGCATAACTATATTGTTGTTTACCCTATCAGCAGATTTTTAAAACTGGCTGCGGCAAAGACAGCAGTGCGAAGTAAAACAATAACCCCACATTTTTTTTTAAAATCATTCATAATGTTAAAATATGAAAACTTCATTTCCTGAACAAATCTAGAAACTACCAAACCCGCAACTGGCCCACCCCTCTCCCTAACCCCAACCGATGTCCAAGTAGTGCCCAAAACTTAGAGTTCAAAAACCAAATTGTCCATAAATAAAGAAAAACCCAACAATGCCCCAACTCACACCCACCCACCCAAATAAAGATAAAAAAATGGACTGGATAGAACACTAACGGTGGGCTAGGAGCTTCTTCAGGTGCCTGTCCATCTGTTCCTGCCTGGCTTCAATATTCGCCAGCTTCAGCATGATGCAGCACTCAAATCGACGGAAATAAGGGGGAGCAGCAGTGATGGTGGAATGGCGGCGGCACCCATTGGACCACGGCGACAAGGTGGTGTTGTGGCCTGGCTGGGGCCCAAGGCATCTGCAGCTGATGGCCTCCAGTTTCCGCTGCCGGGTCCGGGCTGCAATCTCTGCCTGCTAGGTGGTTTTGGATCAACAGGAGTAGCTATATATCAAGAAAGAAAAAAGACAAATTGTAATCAACGCTCTTAGCAAAACACATATAAAATTATGCCATGGGTATGGAGGGGGGAGGTGATTGATGATGGGTGAGTAGGAAGGATACATAATATGTTGCGCCTGAAAACTACTGGGAGTCCAGGGAGGAGTCTGAAACACCACCTCACCAACCCTTTGAATCAAATAAACCTTGAAAAAACCATTCCAGGCAAGTAAAGGTGAGAAGAACACCACTACAGAGGAGCACCCTAGTCCCTTGTTTATTCTCCTTCCCAAGGATTTTTCCATTCACCATTGCATTGTTCTTCTAGTATTTTCTTTTTATTCTTCACCCTTGGCTTTGTTACTCACCACCATTTAAGTTTTACATTCTTACAATCCAGTCTTCACCATTGAAACCATCCCATCCATCTAAACATGGCTCTCTGTCTCACTAGTCTCAACAAACCTTTCAGCAACATACATTTGTCATTTACCCACCCATGCGTCCTTAAGTTTCTTTCAATCAAAAGAAACCACCACAGGATTCCAATCACCCAGGCAGGCATCCTTTCACACAAACACTTTCACCCACCCAGGCAGGCTTCCCACCCGTATACCTTTCATCCATCCATCACCCACCCATGCATCCTAGCTATCAGCCACCTATAGTATATGCATCCGGCGCTTTCGCCCACACATCCTTCTCTTTCAGTCATATATATTACATTTCACCTGTCCTTTCCCCTTCCATCCTTCTTTACCTTTTCCATCAACCCATAGTTAAAGGTCTTGTTCATGAAACTTTCTCTGCTGAGTTGAAGATAGGAGCGGCCATTAGTTACTCAGTTCAACTCCTGCTGTGTTCACTTGTTGTTCACAAGTCAACACTACACCTTTACAGTGAGTATATAATTAATTGTCAATAAGCAAGCAATATGACTTACCACCACCCGTCACTGCCACTGGCTCACCCCCTTCCACTGCTGCATCTGCAGACTGGCTGACGCCGTCACTTTCTAGCCACACTGGTGGTCGGTGCGGCTAGAAAAAAAAGATTACACATTTCTTATATGCCAGATACGCCTCACCCAATTAAATTTTTCTTTATAGCTAAATACACCACACACATCATTCACCACAATTTGGATACATTACAGACAGTATCTTCTATCAAAAATATCAGATTGGGTCATTTTGTTGGTGGCAATTTTTAAAAAGGCCTCAAGACAAACTGTTAAGGAGTGGCTGGAACTATTGATTAATCTGATGTTTTGAGAAAAAATAGCATAAGGCCTTGGTTGGCAATTGCAATCGGGCCGTCCTCCTTGTACTTCTTCCTAGCCATGGTGCACAGTCATCAGTTCACAAACTGCTGCTAATAGTACCAGGCCTAGCTAAGAAGACACAACATTGGGGTGTCCAACGTGACCATGGCCACTCTCTTGTTTTAGTGATTGAGCCTTCTCATCTCAACAAACATGCATAGAATACCTTACTTGGGCAATGGGCATGCAATCTGCATGGCAGAGTAGTAGTAGTAGTATGTGACCAATAGGTTCCCTGAGTCTTAGAGTACCATCAGTAGGCAGTCCACAACATAAGGGGAGAAGGGAAGCTGACTGACAAAACAAAAGAAAGGAAGCTACAGACAGACTAGTAACTACAGACTAGAGACAGTTTGAAGTAAAGTCTAGAAACATGAAATATAGAAAATAAGTAAATAGGATAAAGCAGGGATAACAAGAATTTAGAAACGGATAGATCAAAGAGGATTTGAAAAAAATATATAAAACAGGTAGACATAATTAAAAAAGGAGCGGTAAATGAGAGGGGAATAAATATATTATGAATGCTAACACCAGGAGTACTTACTGGGACCAGCAGAGCCATCGGCCAAGGAACTCTGGGAAGCGCCTCCAGCTCCCGGACCCTCACCCACCTCAGCCCTCTTCTTGCCCCTGATTGCTGATGTAAGACATAAAGACAAAAAAAGATTGGTGGTAAATAAATAATCTCCACAAAATATTTGACAGGAAAAGGCAATCGCAATAACATTGAACTTTTCTAAATCAGATCGACTAGTAGTAGTATATCGCGGACCGTCCTATCCTATTCCAAATTTCCAAAACCTACCTATCTAACCCTATTCCAAATTTAGTAAACTACATTTTGGAATTACTAATAATAAATTGCAACAAATGATGTTTGCTTCTTCTCAAATCTCATTCGCAATCTCTCAACCCCCTTTGACGGGACAATTAACTAAGGGCCTTATTAATTATTACGAAGATGTCGGGCGGAGGCCATTGCAGTTCTGGAACCGCCTGACCTTAGGTCGGCGGTCACGACCGCACTATTACGATGCGATCGCCCATAGGCCATAGGGCAGTCGCAAACCTCCATTTGCCAATGGAAGCTTGTGTGCAAGGCGGAAAAGGCTCGAAGCACAAGTTTCCATTGAAAAATGGATGTTGTTGTTCACAAACATCCCTGCATCGTCCGTGTGGCATGCACTATGTGGTTACAAATTACAAATAACTAATTACAGAACTTCTTACATAATCCTCACTAAGCATGAGCCCAAGCAAGCGCCAACAAGTACGATAACTAGGTTAGATAGCGCCAAGTAAGCTAAGTACCTGTCTAGAATAACCATCACTTAATATTTGAAAAATTAACTTACCTGCATGTGAGCAGCATGCTTGCTATTTGTGAAAGAAATATTAACTATAGCATAGAACACACAAGTAATAATAAAAATTAATAATTTTAATAATTACTTAGCTATTCACCTAGCCTGAGACCTCAACCCCTAGCAGGTCCAGCCAGTCCTGCTCTCGGTCCAGAATGTCGAACCAGCGGTGTGTCAACTGCTGATGGGTGTGCCACACCCCAGAGCAGTGGTGCACTACCCAGCGCACCCTTGCCCAGCACTGCTTGCGCTCCCGCATCCCATACCCAGACCCAGGCCTGCCGCCTGCTGCCAGGGTGAAGGGGAGGTGGCGCTCGATATAAAAAACCAGCACTGCCACCTCCACCTCGGAAAACAGGGCAGGGGGCTGCAGCCCTGCCTGGCGCCGCTTCCGCAAGAAAGGCGGCTGCTACTTGCGCGCCTTGATGCGCCCTTATCTGCCATGGCACTGAGTGGAAAGAGAGAAAAAAAGAAACTGGAAAAAGAAGGAAGGAGGGTAATAATAACATACACACTTAGGAAGACACTTAGGAAGACAGAGGGTAAGATAATAAATAAAAAAGATGGGGAAAAAAGTTTTAAAATCCAAGGTTTATAGAGATTAAGGAAGGATGAAAAGTAGGCCCCAGCACCATAAACAGAGTAAGAAACAAGATGGCCATGCCCATGGACGACCAAGTGGTGCAGTTCGCACGATATTTCCGCCTGAACATGCAATCCATGTTGACGTACAGCAGAAACGTCATGAGAACGGGCGGGACAAGCAACTCTGCATGCTCGCGGAACTCAGCGTAGCGTGGCAGAGTTTTTTTACTGCTTCGCGGAGTTCCGCATAGCGTGGCAGCGCAAACTCCACCGAGGCTTATTTTTTACCATAGTTCCTCTCTAATTTTATCGCATTTGCACTCAAGCATGAACTGGTCTTGTATTCGTACTTCCACACTTTCACCGAAATTGCAAGAAGCTGCTTGCGTTTAACAAAATAATATCTTTGATATATAATTGAAATTTTCAGTAAAAAATGATTGTCCAATTTTAACAATGTACTCTCAAATTCATTTAGAAACACATCCCCCTCACCCTCTTCATTGGAGTTAATATTTTGTAATGTTTCCAAAATGTCTTGCCCATCTGCACCAAGGCAATGCAACAATGACAAAGTCTTCTTTTCTGGAGATAAATTAGTGCCACAAACACGTAAATAGGTTAAAAAATTTTTTTTCTACTTTGGCCAAGGAAGTGAGGGATCCCCAGGAGTTGTTAGGAAAAAAGGTAGTGGTGGGGGCGTGGCCAAGATAGCGGCGCGTACAGACACGCTTTGCTGAGCTCCGTGCGAGGCCTGCCCAAAGATCCTGAATATATCAATCATGTACCATTTATACTTGGTATAATTCACGGAGGATGCCCCCAGAAGTCCTGCTGACCCCCACTATCGAGATGGACCGGTGATAGGGGCCACAACGGAGGCTCGGCGCCGTGACGATTTGCGGCCTCGGACCTCGGCCGAGGCCGATCTGTCCGACCGGGCCTGAAAGCAAAAGACGTGGGGAGGAGCATCCATGGGAAAGGCGCCGGAGCGAGCGGGTGGCAGTGCCCCCGAAGCCGAAGCTAACAACGGAGTAAGCACGTGGTGGGCACAGACTGGACGGCATGAAGATCATCGGAGCCAGCATCCGCTCTGGAGCGGGGATAGAGCCTGGGCCCCAGACGGTGCCCCTCCTCCTCACTGACTGTGGGGCCCTCGGCTCCATCTGCATGGAGACTACCCCTAAAGCTGGTCTACGGACTGTGAGTATGCACTAACTAGCGTGTGCAACCGAGGGCGGCCCGCGGCGAGGGATCGCAGGAAGTACAGCACCCGCTCGATAGGCCGCTCCTGAACTGGGCCCTTTCAGAGATGTAGTTGCGTCTTCCCCCACGTGTGGGCATTATTCGCATAGCAGGCCTGGGACTCATATTGCGCTGAAAAGCTGCCAGTACTGCAGGCAAGTTCTATTGGATCCGCTTGTGTGAAACTGTGGGATGCTACTAGAGGTTACAGACTGGCGCCACTCCCCTCGGAGGTGCGAGCGCCATTACAGGGGCCCATGACAACAGTGGGTGCCACAATAAGCCAGGGGACCCCATAGTATGGGACCTGTTGTGCAGAGCGATCTTTCCCAGACAGAGCCAGACTCGGCGTAAGTGTTTCCTGGCAGCCCGGCCCTCAATACCAAAACTGCACACGACCGTGGCGTGGGCCAGAGCGCTGTGCGGGGGCAAGATCCATCAACGGCCCCAAGACGCCATACCTGTTTTTCTCCCTGTGGGTCGCTGGCACACAGATGCCGCATCTCCTGCCATACCACAAACCCTGGTGCAGTAGCGACATCACAAAACACCCAGAGTTGCGGAAGCAGCCGGCTGCTTGTACAATCATAGAGGCCTACCACGTGAGTGGGCCTGGGTTATCATTGCCAGTTGGGCCCCTCCAGTGCCAATAAATAAAATGTGAACGCCTCGCTCAGATAAATCACAGCCCCAGCAGACAGAAACAACAACTTCGGCAGTTAGCGGAGGGGATGCCTTACAACAGGTTGAATCTAATGTAAGCGCCCCACCAGACCACTCACATCGGTTCGATGAACTGATGGGAGCAATACTGGACATTAAAACTACACTGGGCCCCAAAATCGACACATTATGCACAGAAATGGGATTCTTAAGAGAGGACCATAAAAAACTGAAAGCCAGGGTAGAAGAGTCGGAGTCTGCATTAGCATCCTTGCACCCTACTATGTCCACGGCTGCAGACCAACTCAAATCCTTACAGCAAGAGGTGGAATACTTCACCAACCGGGTGGAGGACCAGGAAGGTCGCTCCCGCCGGAACAATATTCGTATTGTAGGACTGCCGGAATGGGTGGAGGGACCCAGTATTGACTTGTATCTAGAATCCTGGGTCTCGAAAGATATCCTACAAGGTAATGTCTCAAACTTTTTCTCAATAGAAAGGGCGCATAGAGTTCCAGGTGGCCCTCCACGCCCGGGCAATTCACCGAGGCCGATAGTGGCATGGTTGTTTAACTACCGGGACAGAGACCATATCCTTCAAGTGACCAGATCCAGGGGCCCCTGGCAGGTGGAAAATGCAACAGTACACATTTACCCTGATTATACCTTGACTGTACAGCGCCACAGATCTTCCTATATGGAAGTTAAGCAATGCCACAGGCAGCACCAGATACAATATGCATTGCAATACCCAGCCAAGCTGCGCATCCGTCATAAAGATACAAATATATACTGCTCCACCCCAGAAGAAGCCTGGTTCTGGATAGACCAGAACGGTTTGGCTCATCCACCGCCTATGGCTCTGGCAGACTCACGCCCGACCTGGAGACTCGTGGGAGCACGTAGAGGGCGCGGTAGAAACAAAGTACAACGGCCCACCAAGAAGCAAGCGGCAGCGGAACGAGCACAAGCAATAAAGACAGCAGAGTATCTTAGCAACCCTACAATGCCCACCAGAACTGATTCGGACTCGGACACAGGGCATGATTGTTTGTTTACCTTAACAGACTCACAATAGGCAGAGTTGCGGGCGGGAGGTCCAGAGATCACCCCGCAGATGGCAAATGAACTTGAGTGATGCCCTGAATACTCCCCTCTTTGTTGAAATATTGGCAGTTGTTGCATGAATAATCAGTTATTACTGTGGCGGTCACCTCAGGTATTTTTATCTTTTCTTGTCCGAAAACTGGGGACAGAGTTGCAAGATATCATAATATTGTTCAGTACATGGCAGCCAAATTAGTTAGGTCAGAATATAGCTGCACCCCCTAATAACGTTAAGTGGCTGAGATAGCACTTGTTTTATAATAAGTTTGTTAGCATTTCAGTGCATGTGGCCAATTGCCCATTGGCAAGCCGGCCTTGGGTGGGGAGTTAAGGGAATGTTTTTATTGTTTGATGCGATCTCTATTTCCTACTATGATATGTATATGTTGCAATTTGAGTATTGTTGTATACAGCGCGGCATTCATGGGGAGAGGAGGGGGGCAGGAATATGGGCCAGGCAGTTGGGCGGGGGGGCAACACGAGGAGGGACAACTCTATTCTTCATTCATTGAGGTTGAATGGCTAACAATGATTACACGGTTTTAGCCCGGAATGTGCGTGGGATGGCAGGATGTGTTAAACGACTTAAAATCTATCAATATTTGCACAACCACAAGATCTCAATTGCATTAATACAGGAGACGCACCTCACCACACAAACACTCGCCTCACTGCGCAAGCATTGGAGGGGCACGGTCATAGGCACTACATACTCTGGATATGCTAGGGGCACCCTTATATGGGTGGCACCAGGCACACCTTTAAAAGTGATACACACCTGGCTTGACCCTCAGGGCTGTTACGTGGTGCTGGAGGGCCTACTAGATGGTTCCCGATTGACACTAATCTCCCTGTACGCCCCGAATACAGGGCAAGCACAGTTTCTACAGTCACTCACACCATCCCTGCTCTCTGACCCCACAGCACCAACACTATGGGGAGGAGATTACAATTGCACCTATGATCTTGAGCGGGATCGCTCACGTCCGCCGCTCCTGGGAGCACAAACCATTCAACTGTTGCGGCATCTGAGAGAATGGGCAGACAACATGCAGCTGAGTGACGCATGGTGTAGTCAACACCCCAAAACGCACACATACTCGCATTATTCCTCGCTGCATGATCTTTACACGCGGATTGATGCAATATATTGCTCTGTGGCAGCTTTGTCTAGGGTAACGCACTCGGTATATCTAGCACGCGCACTTTCTGATCATACTCCATTACAGTTACAGCTCTCATGGGGCACTCGCAGAGCTAGGATTCCGACTTGGCGTCTCCCCGTCTCGGCGGTTAGGGACACGACATTTCCCTCTGCCATCTCACAAACGATCACCACTTATTTCCAGAATAATGCAGGCACTGCCTCCAATAGAGGCATAGAATGGGATGCATTCAAATTGGTCACTCGGGGACAAGCCATTAAAACAACATACGGCTCCCGAATGGTACTGATGTCAGATTTACAACAGCATGAATCAGAAATCCAAAGATGTGAAAGCCTGATACTCACAGACCCTCAGGTGGCTCCACTGCTAGCTAAGGCGCGGCTAACATATAAGGAGACTTTAGACAGTTTTTGTGCACTGGACTACAAACACTATCTAGCTCGACAACACACAGAGGGTGACAAAGCAGGTAAAATGCTAGTTTGGCTCTTGAAAACTGATGCTTCACAACCTCCCATTACGGAAATATATAACAATAAAGGTGTGTTGGTAAATACACAGGTGGCTATTAATGACTCCTTTTATAAGTATTACACTTTCCTGTATAGGGCGCCAGCCACTGACAATCTCCCACACATTCAACGATTTTTGGCACAGGTGCAACTTCCTCAGGTCACACAGCCCCAACATGACTCGCTTGAGGAACCTATCACAGAGGACGAAATACTCGACGTCATTAAGCAGCTGGCGGCGGGTAAGACCCCGGGCACTGATGGTTGGCCTTCAGAGTTTTACTCTACTTACTCAGAACAACTTGTACCTCAGCTCTCTAGTGTATACAAGGACGCATATGAGAGGGGAGAGCTCCCATCATCCTTGCGAGAAGCGCTATTAGTGGTGTTACCTAAACCGGGTAGGGATCAGCTACAGATGGCATCATATCGTCCCCTGTCATTAGTAAACGCCGATTATAAAATATTGGGGAAAATACTGGCTAACAGGTTAATAGACACAGCATCTCTTTTGATACACGAAGACCAAAATGGCTTTATTCCGGGTAGAAGTACTGGCCTGAATTTGCGCCGTCTGTTTAAACTGCTGGATTGGGCTCGTGCGGAACTTGACACCCCCTGGCTAGCAGTCTTGGATATTGAAAAGGCGTTTGACACCTTGGGCTGGCAGTATCTGCTTGACGTGCTGGGTAAATTTGGTATTGGACCGGAATACTTACGTTGGGTGCGCATATTATACACAAAACTGCAGGCAAGGGTAAAGACAGGTGAGATATCGCTCCACAGTTCGTTATAGAGCATGGCACCAGACAGGGCTGCCCCCTATCACCTATCCTGTTTGCATTTGCCATGGAGCCCTTGGCGTGCAAACTACGGCAGTGGGTGTTGGACTGGGGAATCCATGCAGACAGGCAGTGGCATATAATTTCGTTGTATGCAGACGATGCGCTGGTCTACCTCCGGGGCGAAGGCGCTGTGCTGCAGGAATTGATGGAGCTCTTAGATACCATTGCTCAGGCCTCGGACCTTCGGGTCAATTGGTCTAAATCAGTAGTCTTTCCTATGAGAGCGATTCCACCAGATCAAAGACAGGCCATGCCTCGTACCCCATTGGAGTGGGCATTCAACACTTTCAAGTATCTGCGTGTGCAAATCTATCATTCCAGCTTAGATATCATTGATGGGAACCTAGGTAGAGCAGTGACCAGAGCACGCGCAGCCCTACCGTTTTGGCGTAACCTCCCCTTGTCCCCAATGCCATTGCCTAAGACATTGCTAACATGCTTTTACTCCCGCGGCTCCTCTACTTCTTTACCGCCATCCCACATAGGCTGCCGCAGAATATATTTAAAGACTTGGAAGCACTCCTTGTTTCATTGATATGGGGGGGCTCAAGGCCTAGAGCGGCACTCCGTAAATTGTACCTTCCACTTACAGACGGAGGACTGGGGGCTCCAAATTACGAGCACTACTATGCTGCAGCGCAGCTCCAGTGGCCAATGAGATGGCTAGCGAGTGCACATGTTGCCGAGATGACTACCTGGGCAATGCCATTAAGACGTACAGCCATAATAGAATGGCTATCAGGCTCCACAACTCTGCTACAGAGAAAGCAGGATAACCTGCTAATGACGGCAGCTAGACCCAGCTGGTTAAGATACGTGAGGCCTAAGGACCAACCAACACCAAATGCACCTATGCTACCACTGGAGATTCTACCGGGCTCATTTGCTTACCACGACCACCCTGAACTACAGTCCTGGGCTGCGGTGGGATTGGACACCTGGGGCGACTTATTAGTAGATTCACAACTACAGAATCTTGATGGATTAATGGAGGACTTTGAGATAGCACAGGGAACGTTCATGCTGTATGCACTATTAGCACGTCACTTCCTCCAAGCATGGGGGAACGATGATAAAGAACCTGGCACGTCGTAGACACTGCAAAACTTACTTACGCATGATAAAGGCAGACATTCTGTGACAGCGATTTATAGCTCCCTTAGACCCGATCCTAATTCCCTGCTGGCACCATTACGTGTATATTGGGACTCTGAGTTGTCAGCTACCATAAGTGATAAGCAACGGGCAAAATGTATAGGGTACCCTAAAATCATATCCAGGAATGCTAGATTGAAATATACACAATTTAACTATTTACACCATACATATTTAATGCCACACAGACTAGCTCGTATGCACCCCACCTCTGTTGACGTTTGTCCACGCTGCACAGCAACAGACGCAAAGTTCCTTCACATGGTCTGGTCATGCCCTCGCCTCAGTGGTTACTGGAGTGAGGTAGCGACGACACTAGGGGAAGCAACCGATACAACACTATCTGTGCAAGCCCTGCATTTTCTTCTTGGTATCACCAAGCGCACTGCTACGCGAAAAAACCTGAATAAATCTTTAGACCTAGCTTCCAAAAGTGAATCTTAATGGAATAACACAACCCAACAAGGAGGGGACAAGGGAACATACCAATTAAATACATATTGAAAATTAAATGCCCAATACCACAACTGGTTTCTCTGCTGAGACATCTCTCTCGGATGATGGGTGTGCATAGCAGAAAGTGTGGAGGGACTGGGGTCTCCCCTGGAATCTCTCTATTTAATGACAGGTGTGCATAGTAGGGTGTAAAGAGGTAGTGATCTCTCCGCTGAGACCTTTGTCTAGGATGACAGCTGTGCGTAGTAGGGTGTGTAGTGATACTGGCTTCTCCACTGAGACATCTCCCCAATGTTACAGGTGTGCATAGTAGGGTGCAAGGAGAGAGTGGCCTTTTATATGAAACCTCTCTCTTGAATGTCGGGTGTGCATAGTAGGGTGTGGGAAGGAACTGGCCTCTCCGCTGAGACCCCCCTCTTGGATGAACAGTGTGCATAGTAGGGTGTGGGGAGGGAATGGCCTCTACACTAAAACTTCTCTTTTGGATGACAGAAGGACATAGTAGGTTTTGAGGAGGGACTGACCATGCCACTAAAACCTTTCTCTCTGATGAGGGGTGTGCATAGTGGTGTGCGTGGATGGACTGGCCTCTCCTTTAAGACCTCACTCTGTGATGACTGGTGTGCTTAGTAGGGTGTGGGAAGGAGCTGGCCTCTCCGCCGAGACCCGCCCTCTTGGATGAACAGTGTGCATAGTAGGCTGTGGGGTGGGACTGGCCTCTATGCTGAAACCTCTCTCTTGGACAACAAAAGTGCATAGTAGGGTTTGGGGAGGGACTGGCCCCTCCATTAAGACCTTTCTCTTGGAAGGCAGGTGTGCATAGTAGTGTGTGGATGGACTGGTCTCTCTTTTAAGACCTCACTCTCAGATGCTGGGTGTGCATAGTAGTGGGTGGGAAGGAACTGGCCTCTCTGCTGAGACCTCCTTCTTGGATGAAGGGTGTGCGAAGTAGGGTGTGGGGAGGGACTGGCCCTCCACTCCTACCTTTCTCTTGGATGACAGGTGTGCCTGGTAGGGTATGGGGAAAGACTGACCTCTCCACTAGGACCTCTCCCCAAGATTATAGGTGAAGATAGTAGAATGTAGAGAGAGAGTGACCTTTTACATGAGACTACTCTCTTGGTTGATGGGTGTGCATAGTAGGGTGTGGGAAGGAACTGGCCTCTCTGCTGGGACCTCCCTCTTGGATGAACTGTGTGCATAGTAGGGTGTGGGGAAGCATTGGCCTCTATGCTAAAACTTCTCTCTCTTGGATGACAGAAGTGCGTAGTAGGGTTTGGCAAGGGACTCGCCCCTCCAATAAGACCTTTCTCTTGGATGAAAGGTATGCAAAGAAGTGTATGTGGATAGACAGGCCTCTCCTTTGAGACCTCTCTCTCAGATGACGAGTGTACATAGTAGGGTGTGGGTAAGGACTGGCCTCTCCTTTCAGTCTTCTCTCCTGGATAACAATTATGCATAGCAGACTATATGGAGGGACTGGTCTATCCAATGAGACCTCTCTCTCTAATATGACGGGTGTCTGTAATAGAGTGTGTGGAGGGACTTGCCTCTCTGCTGACACCCTCTACTGTATGATGGCTGTACGTAGTAGGGTGTAGGGAGAGTGTTAACTCTACTCAGAACTCTTCCCACGCCAATATGTATAAATAGTAGACTCTGATAAACACCATCTCCACTAACACTCCATACAGTGTGTATACATGAGTGTATTCAAAGTGTACTTACTCCTTTCTATTTTTCATGATCCTGCGAGGGTCTCGCGAGATCATAAGATTTAAAATAATTAACATTCTATTCTTCACAATACTTATGTCTTATATACCTCCGTCCAATGATAAGGAGTACAATATACATTTATTTTCATCACAGTAGTTCTGCCTTAGCGACCACATCTCCAAATGCAGGGGGACAGGATACCTTTCTCCTGATGACTTATATATCTTTTTTATTCATTTCCTCAACACCTGCAACTTTTCTCAGTAAACAGTAATGGTGGTTATTTCATTTCCAAACCTCCAACAGCTAGCCAATCAGAGCACTCATAGGACTCATGGGAGTCTCTCACTCCCGAAAGAACGTGAAGGCTCACAGGAAAAATGGGTCTCTTGACCAATCAGAGGGCTCCATTTTTTAATCTCTGCTGTTGCGGGATTCTTGCAGACCCAACTGTCCAGATGTACAATTATTATTTAACCTTAATTTCTCATTAACTACTGTCCGGATTTAGACCAAATCACAAAAAGCACAGTCTGAGTACCAAGATCTAGCTTGCTGCTGAATTTGTTGTAGTTCTGTTTAGCAGTTTTTGCTGTAGCTTTGTCTTAAGAAGTCTATGGAAAATGCATGGAAATTTTACGTTTTGAGACCCCCCTTTTTTCTCGGCCCCCACTTCACGGATCACTCCAAAACTTTCCAGAAAGGAGCTGAGGTGGATTAACTTTTTTTGGGAAAGTTTTGTGAAGGTCTGCCAAACGGTACCAAAGTTATCAGCAAACCAAAGAAATGCTCTTTCTATGGAAAAACAGGTCTAACTATAACTACCAAGTGGCAGGACCCACTAGGTGATATACATATATACATATATATACATATACATACACTGGCCTCTATGCTGAAACCTCTCTCTTGGACGACAGAAGTGCGTAGTAGGGTTTGGAGAGGGACTGGCCCCTCCAGTAGGACCTTTGTCTTGGATGAAAGGTGTGCATAGGAGTGTGTGTGTGGAGGGACTGGCCTCTCCTTTGAGACCTCTCTCTCAGATGAAGAGTGTACATAGTAGAGTGTAGGTAGTGACTGCCCTCTCCTTTATCTATCTATCCATCTATCTATCTATCTATCTATCTATCTATCTATCTATCTATCTATGTATCTATCTATCTATCTATCTATCTATCTATCTATTTATCTATACAAAGGTTTCAAGTTGGCCTGGATGGCATTTTACTAATCCAAAGCTATAATACTGTGTTGGAGTGGTAAAAGGGTTTTGTCATTTTACAGCTCGGCATGGTTAGCACTGTGCTAATTCTATGCTTAGAGACTATGGGGCACATGCATCAAGCCTTTTCCTGTTTGCAAACGGGCCCATTCGCAGAATCGGCCCATTTGCGAACGGAAAAAGGCCTTTTCCTATGCATGTAGGTTTTGGCATTCGCAATTTAGGTAATCACAATTATTTGCGATTACCTAAATTGTTAATGCATTTAGGAATCGCAATTTGCGATTCAATTCAATTAATCTTTATTCGATTCACACAATGTGTATCATTAAAGTATACATAAAAACCACAGTATATTGTAAAATTCCGAGATAATAATATAAAACAGGGATATTAAAGTGCAGACACAATTTAGCATACAACAGGTAATGATTTCCTTCTAGTTAATACAGCCCTAAAAAATCTTGCTAGTACCACGCATGTATACAAATTAAGGAGTAATTGCAAATATAAAAACGCAGGCCTACATTGTTTAAAATTTAAAAATTTCATTAAAGGTACAATAAAAGATCTTCTCAGATCTATAAAAATGTACAAAACAACAATATGTGCATCGTTGAGTGCTTAGACATGTTGTCACAAGGGCAGGGGATTAATTCACTTGACCAATTGTTAACATTTGGAAAGCTCGTCAAACGGTGTAAGATATCCAATCTGAAGCGCGTTAAAACAAATCTATGTTGGGCATTAAAAACATTAAAAATATACGGTTGCATTGAAAAGGTAGTCAAAACCACTTGATTGTGTTGGACAGTTGGTTTGACCACTTCCACCGACAGTCTCAATTCCTCCAAAATGTTTAGACATTCTGTTTTTAATACTTTCCTCGTGGTGCTATTCAAGGTTACAGGTTGATCAAAATATTCCTGATGACTAATATCTAACATACAGTTCTTAATAAACTTTAGCCATGGAAGTTTTAGTGCAGACTCAGAATCACAGCAGTCCTTTACTAAGGCATGATTAAATTCCATATGATCTGAAGTCCAGCTCTTGTGCCAAAGAAGGACTGGCTGTATCCTTATCAGATCCGTTAAGTAAGTAGCACCCAATTCAGACTGGCATACGAAATTTGAACAGCTAGAAGGGAGAGCCAAAAGGTTTTTAAAGAAGGCATTTTCTACCACCTGTAGTGGTTCCATGTTTGCGTACCCCCACAACTCAGAGCCATACATAGCAATAGTTCTACATTTTGCGTTATAGATAGTTAACATTTCTTTTGGCTGTTTGCAGCCCAATTTCCTTGCAAAATTGCACAGGGCCGTAATTGATCTAACGAATTGCAGCCTTCTTGAATTGATAGCGCTTTTCCAACTCCCCTCACAGTCAAATAAAATACCCAAATACGAAAAGGAGGAAGTTAGTGGAAGGATATCTTTTCCTATAAAGATATTATGCATCTTAGTTGTGCTACGGCCTATTTTCATAACGAAAGTTTTGCTTATATTAATTCACAACCCCAGATTCTCCATAAAGTGCACAAAACTATCAAGGAGACGCTGCAGAGCCAATGGGGTACGAGCCATAAGTACAGCATCGTCCGCATAAAGCAAGACAGGAATTGGACGATGCTTGATTTGTGGCAGGTCCGTGCATGAGTT
Organism: Calotriton arnoldi; assembly: GCA_963921515.1. Lineage (NCBI taxonomy): Eukaryota > Metazoa > Chordata > Amphibia > Caudata > Salamandridae > Calotriton > Calotriton arnoldi. Next base: position 1,120,152 of record CAWUFW010006375.1, on the reverse strand, counting down.
GACAAGAGTGTCACCTAAATTATTAATGTACAAATGAAACAAAAAAGGGGCGAGCACACACCCTTGACGCACCCCTTTTTCGATACTAAAGAAGCGTGTACATTCGCCTCTTGTACCGAAACGAACACTGGCACCGCTATTTGAATATACATATCTTAAAAAGTTAACATTGGTGCAATCTATACCCATTGAGGTCATAACGGACCAGAGCTTATCATGAATTACACAATCAAAAGCGGTCGACAAATCAACGAAAACCAAAAACAAATTACCTCTTTTGATATGTGCATATTTGCCCAATAACAGATTCAAGTTGATAGCCTGCTCCATGGTCCCAATTCCCTTTTGAAATCTATATTGTAGATCCGAAATGATGTTATTGCAGTCCGCCCAACTTTGCAGTCTGCATAGAATTATACGACCCACAACCTTAACTAGAGAATCTAGCAAGGAGATGGGTCTATAATGTGCCGGGCAGTTGCGATCACCTTTTTTTAAATATTGGAACAATATGAGGCTCGGACCATGACAATGGGAACCCAAGGCTCTGGCATGATCTAAAGACAAGGGTCAAGAGGGGGCCCCAAAGATCAATATTAGCCTTAAACAAGTCAATCTGAACCCCATCGGGACCCGGTGCTTTACCTCCCTTACTTGACCTTATAGCCAGGTTAACCTCTTCCAGGGTAAAATTAAGATCAGACCAGTCATAAAAGATGATAGATAATGAAGTATCCACCATCGGGGCTGATGTAGAGTTTCTACCATCACACTTTGTTGGGTTTGCATATAGCTTAGAGAAATGCGCTACCCAATACTCTTCGTTCACTGCAACCTCCAGTTTTGGCTTATTGTCCTCACTAAAAAAGGGTGAGTTTACCACACACCAGCATGCAGTAGTATCGTTGTTACAATGGGCATCGTACAATTTTTCCAACGCCTCCGCTTTCAGACTTCTTTTGCGGTTTTTTAGAGCAAGCCTGTACAGCCGTCTCCTATGCTGGACCTCCAAATAAGTCCTACGTGTACTCTTTAAGGCTATTTTTAAGTTTTTATGGGCCTCTGAGCATGCATGATCAAACCAGGTCTTCCTCTTTGCTAGACCTCGCTTCTGATTGGAAGTTAGGCGAATTTTGATTGCTTCGATAATTCTACCAAAGGACTCCATAATTACAGAGGCTTCAGCCGAATCATCCAAACAAACATCAAAGGCCCTTTGCTGGTGAATTAGTAGCTCTAGGAAACCATTCGGTTCGACCATTGACCAGCGTAGGGTGTAGCCATTCAATCGAGAGAGTTCTATGTTCTCCACAGAGAAAGTGTGTTGGCAAGCCCCTTGTTCTCTTACAGAGCCAGAGTTCAACACTAGGCTCTGGGGAAGTGGTCACTCATTGCTAAATCGTGGATATTAAAGTTAATAACTAGGGCCGAGTAACGGTTAGGAAAAAGCAGAAAATCAATGACACTTTTACCCATGCTACCATCAAATGTACAGAGTACCTCAACTGGTCTGTTCCCAAATTCATTGCTGAAACACAGATCGTATTTAAAAATAAGCTTGTTAAGTTTCTCACCATATTCTGAGTGTAACAAATGGGTAACATCGTTATTTTTTCGGGGATGTAAAACCACAGATCTTGCTGGATGGCAATTTACCCGGTTGGATGTTAAAATCCCCCCCACACCAAAATTTTGTCTCCATTACGCTTAATAATTAAAGATTCTAGATCAGTATCAAGTTGGTCCAGAATGGCCGGTATATCTGAGTCACAAGCATTATTGTAAAAATGAACTAGAATCAACTGGAAAGAGCCTGAAAGCTCGACAAACACAATTTGGTAAAAAGTGTTAGGGAATTTTACATTTACAGTAGAAGAAGTTAATTTGTTTGACACATTAATACAGATACCACCCTTGGGGCTACCATGCCTCGATGGAACAGCTGGAGAATTAAATGTTTTATACCCATTCAGATGGATTGGTTCCACAACCCATGTTTCATGTAAACAGATAATGTTAAAACCTGTCACAAAGTCTAACCATTCTGGTAAACTATTCTTGCTACAAAGCCCAGCAACATTCCAACATAAAAGAGTAATGGTACTTAAGTCAGTAATTGTGCAGTCCAAATTTATCTCATTGCTCAGCGTGGCCTGCTCCTCAGTTCATTGGATATCCGATAGATAGTAGTGCACTACTACTTCAAGTGGAATTGTTATTGCAAATATTCAATTTACCAATTTGTTCTGTTTATGATGTATAATGTATATATTGTATTTGAAGATTTGATGGTTTGTAACCATTGTATTCATCATTAAGAGTTTATTTCTATCAACGATTACATTTGTGAACATTTCTATTTTTACTAACAATCTTTGTTGAACGTTTAAGAGTGAAAATATGCGCAGTTTAAAAATTGATTAGGATTGAATCATTTATGGTGTGAGTAGTGCACACGGTCAACCGCAAGCCATCTAGCTTGCTTTTTTGTTACGGTAATAGGGACAGGATTATACAGGGATGTTCCCAACACTGATTCGGCCTGTAGTCAATCCACCCCAGCAAAACTAGAGAGGCAGTCAAATCTGTTGGATGTTGCAATAGGATACATCAAGGGGCGTACACTGATTGAATTTAGAATTGGTGGTTGGACAGCTGGTTGTAGTTGGGAAAATCGCTGTGACTCAACATTCATCTGTCTAGGCAATTGTGAAGGGGGCCTATAAAAGAAACCTAGCGGTAAGACTGAGATTTGATTTGGATTTAAAAGCACTGAATTTGCCCTTCCCAGTATCATGCTAACTAGTGCTGGGGTTTTAAAAGAGAGCACCACACAGTCACCCTGGAGCACCTTGGGGCCCCTGCCGACCCACCCTACCCGTCTGGCCATCTTAAAATCAGCAAAAAGTGCTCCCCCATCCCAACTCTAGAGTTTAACAAGTTAAGAGACTTGTTTCTCAGCAAGTCCCATGTTTCTTGAAGAGGAACGCCTAAGGTCGGGACATTGGCCAAGATGACCACATATGGGGTAGCAGCAGGAGGAAGATCTAATCGATCCTTGACAAGCAAGGGGTGAATAAGGGCAGATCCCTCAGAGCAGGTATTAGGCAAAGAAACTAGTGGTGCCTCTTCATTATGAACCCTGTCTACATCAATGGCTTGAACTGGGTGAGGCTGGGGCATTAGATTTAACGCTGGTCGTATGGGTAATTCGGGATTCCCTGGAGCAGGTTGTTGGAACGGGAGAGTTACAGGGGCTCTAGAGGTTAAACCATCAAAATTAACATTAACATGATTATTTGTCCCACAATCGGTATTTATCGAGCCTAATCGCTCAACACAGGTTAACACAGCACATTCTATAGCTTCCAGTCGGTCCGTAAGACTGCAAACAGAGGTCTTAATAAGTTCAGTCAGAGCATGAACGGAAGTCACCAGTGGAGTGCAGTCTAAGGGTGCAATGGGTACTAATTTATTGACAGCTCTGGGGAGCTTAGGGGTTGCAGCCGGCTTCTGTACTAGAACCCTCTTTTTAGCCTTTACTTGCCCTTCTGATGGAGCTACAGTAGGATCGGCAAGGCAGCTCCTTGGAACCTTTGGACGCCTAAATGGAGGATGGGCATTCGAAGTACCCGGTGAGGTAAGATTGTGCACAGTCTCGTTATTATCCTTATTCCCAGGGCCAGTTCTCTCGGTCTGCAGTTCGGTCAATTGGGCTACATTTGAGGGAAGTGTACAAGGATTTGCTGGTTCAAGGGCATTCTCAGAGCATATGGTTAGAGTTTCCTCCACACTTAAAATTTGCTTCTCAATGGCCCCCATTGCCCCAGTTATGTAATTCATTATTGACTGGGGTGATTTTGGTGGAGACTTTGCTAGTGTAGAGCTCGGATGTTTCCTTTTCCCCATTTCCATACAGTGCACCTCTACTTGGATCCAAAGTAGGACGTAAGAGGCCAGTAGGGTATAAGGTATTGCCAAAAGGCAGAAACGCTAAATAGAGCAAACTTACAGTACCAACGTCGTGCTCGTCCTTGGGGAACAGGAAAACAGGAGAAAACTTCTCAAAGCGCAGAACCAAGAGGGGGGGCCCAGCCCTGCCTCTTCCTGCCGCTGACGGGCACAGACGGGCCCGCCCTTGGCCCAGGCTTTGCCCAGGTGCGCCCCGGGCCAAGGGCGCTGCGGGAGTGTTGGGCCCCTTTTAAGCACCTCCTGGTGCGGCAGGAAATCGTCGGCGGCACCCGCGCTGCATAGGATGCCGGGATATGAATGCCCCGGTGCCTCTGTCTGTTCACGCCCCCTAATGCTGGTGCATGGAAGCTTTCCTAAATGCGAACTGTGCATTTAGGAAACACTAATCACCATCATCTTCAAGTTGATGGTAATATGTGCATGCTTTGAAAATGCACAAAAATGCCTTTTTCAAAGTGCCATGTAGTGCACACATGCCCTTAGGGCATGTGTGTGCTTTACATGTGCACACTTACCTTTTTTGTGGGTGCTTCAGGGGGCCTTAGGCCCCGGGCACTCTGGATTTGCATTCGCTATTTGCGATTACCAATTTGGTAATCACAATTAGCTGAGTGCAATACTATTCATTCCTATGGGCCTGTAGGCCCATAGGAATGAATGGAGTCACATTACCTAATAGCGATGCGCAATTTCCGAATCGCTATGTGTAATGTTAAGGAATCATAAATTGTTTTGCAATTCCTACATGTATAGTATTTTGCGATTCCCAAATAGCAAATCGGTAAAATTCGGTATTTGGGAATCGCAAAATGCAGGCTTGATGAGTTGCTTGATGAGTTGCAGCCTACCTGTGCTCCAGATTGCAGTGAGCAGAGTCCAGGAAGTGGTAAGGAGGCAGACTAGTGCTGTCTCTTCCTCCTCTTCCTTTGCCTGTGGTTGTTACAGTTTAAAATTGTAGTTTTAACCTGCCTGTGATTGCATATTTTATCACCTGTTTTGTGTTTTAAACTTGTGGTTTTCCTGTCCATGATTGCTTCCATTTAACGTGTTGAATTGTGGGATTTGCAGTCCAAACTCTGTAGTCTTTCCCTCTCATTCCTGGTGACTATTCAGTTTTCCCTCCAAATTTCTCCTTTGCTCTGTGCTAAGACCTGTATGTTAAACAGTGCACCCCCAGCCACCATTTTGTGTTATCAAGTCAGTGAAACCAGCCCCCCTCCCCCCCCAGCAACAGGGATATTCTACATCAGAGGGTGCTTCTGTGAGCTGTTTAAACTGTGTTTAATAGGGACTGTGCACTTCGTTTTTTGGCCAGGAGAGGGAGTAAAGTTTTATTCAAACAGTATTGTTTGATTTCAAGTTTGTGAGGCCTTTACTAAGGGTGGGCGGAATTTGCGTAGTCGCGTTACGCAAATCTCCGCGAAATTGCAAAAAAATTCCGCGAGCACGCGGAAATTCCGCGAAACCGCGGAATTGCTGGTCCCGTCCGTTCGCGATGTGTTTTTGCGTGCTCGCGGGGAAATATATCGCTAACTTGCCCATGCGGTTGCTAACGGGCGCGGCCATCTTGTTTTCACTTGTCCCGCCCGCTCGCGATGGTATTTCCTGTTCCGGCTTGCGTATTGCATGCACCCGCCCGCTCGCGATGCTTATTTCCAGTTCCGGGTCGCGTATTGCATGCTCCCGCCCGTTCGCGATAAGGGTTTCCTGTTCGGGAACGCGCATTACGTGTTCGCGGCGCTTTTTGCATGCTCGGGGGGGAAATATTGCACAAACTTGCCCATGCGGTCGCAATGGGCGCAGCCATCTTGTTTTTCAGTCTATTGCTATGGTTCTGGGCCTGCTTTTCAATCCTCCCTCTATCTTTTCAATCCTTTGTTTCTGTAAACTTTTTTGGGGTCTTTTTATTTATTATCTATCTCTCTATTTTCCTGAATCTATATTTTGAGTTTTTTTCTACTTTTTGTGTGTTTTTAACTACTTTTTCACACTTTTTCTATTACCTGCTTTTTCATTTCTTTTACTTACTTTTTTTAATTCCTACCTTTTCTTTTCCGTCCCCCGCCTACCCAGAACCATGGCAAAGGGCCACAGCCACAGGGCTCGAAGTCGGAGCCAGAGCCGCGACCGCCTTCCTTGCGGAAGGCGGCGCCAAAGAGGGGTGCAGGCACGGGCCTTATTCAATGAGTCGGAGGTGGCCGCTCTGGTTTTTTTTGTTCAGCGCCACCTTCCCTTAACCCTGGCAGCAGGCGGCAGACCTGGGTCCGGGTACGGGCTCCGGGAGCGTTGGCAGCGGTGGGGCAAGGTGCGTCGGGCAGTGTTTCGCTGCTCTGGTGTCCGGCGCACCATTAATCAGCTGACGCACCGGTGGTCCGATATTCTGGACCGGGAGCAGGACCTGCTGGACCTGCTAGGAGTGGAGGTCCCGGGGCTTGGTGAGTAGCTATTTAATATTACTACTTTGTGTTCAGCTCTGTGTTATATATTGCGAATATATATTTTTTTCCGACCAGCAAGAATGCTGCTGCTTACATTGCAGGTAAATTACGTTTACAAATCTGTGATTGTTATGACACAGGCGCTCGGCGCTACTAATCTTACTTGTTTGCAACTTTGCGCTCGCTTGGCCTGATGATTATGTAAGAGTTTACTTTAGAGAACTTAAGTGATGTAATGCTAGAGAGAGTAGTCCTTCCTTTGTCCTCCTGCCACTAAGAAGGGATAGTGGTGGATTGATAGGTTTAGTTACTTATTAGTTGGTAATTTGTAAGTGGTGTGCGTGACGCATCCTCTGTCATGTCACGTGCTGCTGAGTGCTGCTTACCCCAGTCCTTCGCAGAACCTTTTGTAGTTTGTTTTCTGAGTGTTAATAGGCTTATATCATCACTACCAGAACATCAGCAGCAACCAGCCAACAATTTGGTGTATGCAAAAATGTATGCATGTGTCCTCCATCTATGCATTTTTTAGGACTAAAATAAATGAAAATGCAGACTTACTGAACAATTGGCCCGTCTGTATTGGAATAGGTGGGCTAGGTCAGGTGGTAGTTAGGCTTGCTAGACGGTCCGTGAATCTCGCAATACTACCAGTCGATCAGATAGGTCAATTTTATTGCAATTGTTGTTACCAAAAATGTTTTTGGTGCGTATTTTAAAATATTTGATTTATTTCACACCAAACTTTAATTTTTGTCTCTTTCTTTATGAAATCTTACATGATCAGCAGCACCCAGGGGCAAGAAGACGGGGTCGCAGGCGGTGGGCCAAGAAGATCTACAAGGTGCCTCCCAGGGACAGGACCGCTCCTCTATCGAGGGCTCTGCTGCTGGCCCCAGTAAGTCCTCCAGTGGTTAATATTATTAATTATATTTCCCAAACTTTTCCTGCACCTTATTTTTTCCGAACTATTATTTCGGTATCCTCCTAATTCGAATTTTGACAAAATCTTCTTTGCTCTATACTATCTGTTTCTAAATTCTTGTTATCCCTGCCTCTAACTGCGTCTGCTATGACTCTCTGTACTACTACTATTAGTCTGTCTGTAGCTAAGCTTGCCCAGTTGCCCACTCTTTATTTAAAATATTTTAAATAAAACTCAGATTCACCAATAGCTCTAGCCATTGAGTCCAGTCCTTTGGGTTGTCCTCTTCTACTACTTCTAGTCTTCTTATTCTTGAGGCTTTTCGACAATTCCCACCAAGAAAATACCCAACCACATTTTAGAATTTTAGATAGGATAGGACATACTACTACTGTTGTAGGGATTCTGCACATACAGAACTTTGCACAAGAAAATAGGACGTTGGTGATGGGAGGTTGGACCTTCTCGCACCTCAATCAGAAGCCACCACAATCCCCTGACCAACTAGTTATAGTGTCTCATTACTCCGAAACGCCCCCCAAAATACCCAATGAGTAGACAACCCAGACAACATAACACTCCCAACCTCTGTCGCGGAAGAAATGCACACCCTTTTGCTCAATCTCTCGTGTAAGTCCACACCAAATACCACAGAGTCTATGTAAGTTCAAAAGGTTTATTTTTATTTCCAACTGACAAGCTCTGTACGTTGTATAATGCAGCAGCAACAGCAAAATGCATAAGATTAAAACAATAAACATTGTTACACTTAGTTAGACTTACAAGTTACTTACAACTACAAGTCCATAGAAGCCAAAAGGCAAGATCATGATAACTGAACAGTGGTGGAAGAACCACCCTCCCCTTGGTAGGAATCTAGTTTATATAAAATTATAAATGGAGATGTGAGAATTCTGGGGAGCCCTCACCTTAGAAGAACCTAGTACTGGTTACATCATAAGGTCTGCAAAGCTCTGGTTCTTCGTATAAGGGAATCTTCCGTCTGTAATGAGAAAAATGGTGCGCGTTAGTATAGTGCAAGCATTTCTCAGTCGTGCCAAAAAGTGCAGTTTTTTTATGGATAAGCAATATGGACTAACACCAGAACTCCATAACAAAGTCGGTTGTTTTTCGACCTTGTACGCAGCGCTCAGACAGTAGCAGTATGAGCTCATGTGGGCTCAAAGGCGTCTTTTACAACAAGCTGCGAGGTAACTTGAGCAAAAATAAAAGACAGAGCTAAAATGGTTGCATGGCTCGGGGTAACTTAGCAAAGACTAGAATGACCCTAGGGACCATATAACACTACCAGTGTCTACTCTACTACCTGATTTATACTAGTGATGTATGTTGTATATGTATTATGTATGTATTAACTTTTTTTTCATTCTTGCTAGTCAAAAATAGGGGGAGGTGTATATGGCATCTGAAAAATGTGTAATGTTTTTTCTAGTAAAAAACAACAGGAGTATAACCCGTAGACCAGGTTGAGAACCGGGTAAGTAAGTAAAAGCTAACAACAATGTCTCAACTGGATTCAGTGGGGGAGGCAAATACATCAGCATGTATACGACATTGCAAGACAAAGAAAAGGAGACTCCTAATTGTTTGTATGAAGGTGCTCATGGTATCATATATTTAAAGTACACATTTTATCATGGCAGATTCAGCAGCACTGGGAACATAAATTATGGTGGCAATCAAAGTGGCAAAGTGCACGTTGTGCTCGTGACAAGAGAATAAACGGCGCAAGTGACTAGTGCAAAACACAGCGAGCGGCGCAAAGTGACAAAGTGATAAAAAAAGGCTATATACAATAATCAATGGTTCAACACAATTGTTATATACAATGACTGTGCAAAGTTTTTAATTTTGGAAGAACCAAAGCAAGAGATGCGTCATAAGATGCGCTGAGAGAAAGGTCGATGGCGTTTCGGTCCTATTCATTCAGGACCATCATCAGGACCAGATTGCCAATTTTTAAAAAAAAGTGCTGTTGAAAAAGAAAATAGAGTCAAGAAAAGGGCCAGAGATCAAGGGACGCAGAGATGAAAGTAAGTGGGGTAAGGGTCGGTAAACCAATAAAAGTATGCGTATAAAACCGCGTTACAAATATAGCGGAGTGGAAGAACCACCTACGCGAGAAGGTGGAAATACCTAGAAGAAAATGAAAGGGAAAAGGGGGAAAAAAGGGGGAGGGGGAGCGAGGGAAACGCAGGAGAGACCATGAACTGTCTGTGCCAACAATAATCATACACGCAAGGGAGGTGAAACGGTCAGACTCACCTGTGTACCAACCAGGGTTCAGCGAAACTGAAAGAACCTAGTGGTAATACAGCCAAAGTCTAATTCAAATGATATCAGGGAGTCCTAGATGGCTAGGGCAGCAGTGTCGGAGCCCCGATCCACTGCGAAAGTCAGTTCAGAGGGACCTGGATAGAAAATAGATGGAGGGGGTTGCAATCATTAATCAGAAATGGACAAAACAGGGGAAATTTGCAACGCATACACGAATAACACAGTCAGACACAGGTGCAACGAGCTACCACTAGTGAAACTGTATAATTGATAGTAGAAAAGGTCCAACTAGAATGTGAAGGCAGGGTCGGGTCACCGATCCGCTGCTAAGGTCCAGGCAATGGTATCTAAATGAAGAGCGGAGGATAATTGCACAGAGGGTGAATGCAGTCATACATAATGCTGCTAAAGAAAAAGAGCGCAATGGATGTCTAGCGCAATGAGGGCAGCGCGAGCTTACCAAGTAGAAGACTGAAGAGTCTTGCTTGAGTCAGACTAGGGGATGGCAGGAACCGCCACAAGCGTATGCGGTTTAGGCACCGGTCCAGGCAATGATACCTAAATGAAGGGCAAGGAATGAATACATAGAAGAAAAGTGCCGTCGTATGGAAGGCTACTAGAGAAAAGTGCAATAAAAGCCTAACGTGGGGAGGGCAGTGCGAGCTTACCGGATTGAAGAGTGAAGAGCCTAGCTGGAATTAATCAGAGGTCTGGCAGGAACCGCCACAGTCGTGTGCGGTGTGAGCCGTTAGTAAAGGATTGGATCGGCTTTTCGCGGTCAAGTAGAACTTCCGCATACTGCCCTCCCCACGTTAGGCATTTATTGCACTTTTCTCTAGTAGCCTTCCATACGACGGCACTTTTCTTCTATGTATTCATTCCTTGCCCTTCATTTAGGTATCATTGCCTGGACCGGTGCCTAAACCGCATACGCTTGTGGCGGTTTCTGCCATCCCCTAGTCTGACTCAAGCAAGACTCTTCAGTCTTCTACTTGGTAAGCTCGTGCTGCCCTCATTGCGCTAGACATCCATTGCGCTCTTTTTCTTTAGCAGCATTATGTATGACTGCATTTACCCTCTGTGCAATTATCCTCCGCTCTTCATTTAGATACCATTGCTTGGACCTTAGCAGCGGATCGGTGACCCGACCCTGCCTTCACATTCTAGTTGGACCTTTTCTACTATCAATTATACAGTTTCACTAGTGGTAAGCTCGTTGCACCTGTGTCTGACTGTGTTATTCGTGTATGCGTTGCAAATTTCCCCTGTTTTGTCCATTTCTGATTAATGATTGAAACCCCCTCCATCTATTTTCTATCCAGGTCCCTCTGAACTGACTTTCGCAGTGGATCGGGGCTCCGACACTGCTGCCCTAGCCATCTAGGACTCCCTGATATCATTTGAATTAGACTTTGGCTGTATTACCACCAGGTTCTTTCAGTTTCACCTCCCTTCCGTGTATGATTATTGTTGGCACAGACAGTTCATGGTCTCTCCTGCGTTTCCCTCGCTCCCCTCTCCCCCTTTTTTCCCCCTTTTCCCTTTCATTTTCTTCTAGGTATTTACACCTTCTCGCGTAGGTGGTTCTTCCACTCCGCTATATTTGTAACGCGGTTTTATACGCATACTTTTATTGGTTTACCGACCCTTACCCCACTTACTTTCATCTCTGCGTCCCTTGATCTCTGGCCCTTTTCTTGACTCTATTTTCTTTTTCAACAGCATTTTTTTTTAAAAATTGGCAATCTGGTCCTGATGATGGTCCTGAATGAATAGGACCGAAACGCCGTCGACCTTTCTCTCAGCGCATCTTATGACGCATCTCTTGCTTTGGTTCTTCCAAAATTAAAAACTTTGCACAGTCATTGTATATAACAAATGTGTTGAACCATTGATTATTGTATATAGCCTTTTTTATCACTTTGTCACTTTGCGCCGCCGCTGTGTTTTGCACTAGTCACTTGCGCCGTTTATTCTCTTGTCACGAGCACAACGTGCACTTTGCCACTTTGATTGCCACCATAATTTATGTTCCCAGTGCTGCTGAATCTGCCATGATAAAATGTGTACTTTAAATATATGATGCCATGAGCACCTTCATACAAACAATTAGGAGTCTCCTTTTCTTTGTCTTGCAATGTCGTGTACATGCTGATGTATTTGCCTCCCCCACTGAATCCAGTTGAGACATTGTTGTTAGCTTTTATTTAATGTTTTTTCTAGGCGTACTACCGACCACCAGTACTGGGGCCAGCGGCGAAGGTGACGCGGCCGCTGAGGGTGCAGGCGATGCAGCAGTTGGAGGAGCTGCAGGGGGTGAGCCAGCAGCAGTGGCGGGCGGTGGTAAGTTATATTCCTAATCCTTACTTATTGACATTACACTCGCTGCAAGGATGTAATGTATACTGTACTGTTGAGACTTAAGTAAGAAGTTGTTGTGAACGCCGTTTGAAGAAGACACCCTTTACTTAGCATTAGCAATAGCATTAGCGACGGGAGTGTACTGAGAGTAACCAATGGCCTCTTCTATCGGACTTCAACTCAGCTGTGAAATTTTTATGGAGAAGACTAAAAGTCTGATCAGATGACCTTGATGGATGGGTTGAACGAAAAGGGAAAGAAGGGTGGAAGGAGGAAGGACGGGCGAGATTTTATATTTATGACTGGCAGAGAAGGATACGTGGGATGCATGCATAGGTGTGTGATATGAATCAGATGCATGGGTGGTGGAATGCCTGAAACTCCCACAAATGTTCGAGGCCGAGGTAGTGGGAGGATAGATACATACCACAAATGTTACGTACTGTGCTTGCTAGTGCTACTGTGCCACTATGTGTAGAATGAATTTGTCTGACTGCTTTGCTAAGAGTATATTTTACAATAGTCTTGTTTTTCTTCTTGATATAGCGACTCCTTCCAAAGGTAAAGTCGACAGGAAGGAGTTGGCAGCCAAGGCCCGGCGCCGGAAGCTGGAGGCCATACAGGCCGAATACCAGCGGCTGGTTCTTCTAGAGGAGGAGGAGGAGGAGGAGGCGGCAGCAGCTGCAGCCTCCTCCAATGCCCCGGGCCCCAGACACCCCCCTACAGTGTTACGGCGCCACCACCTGTCAGCCGCCCGCCGCCACACAGCAAGAAGCACTGCTGCCCCCCCCTGTGGATGCAACTGCCGCGCGCTGAAGCACTGCGTGGCCCGCCTAGAGGAGCGCATCCGTGTCCTGGAGAGGCGAGCCCGCTGAGACCCCGTTTATTTATTGCCCCTTTTTTTTAGCTTCTTTTGGTGGGTGGGAATCGGGCGTTGGGCTTTGGACTTTTGGACATTTGTTGGACTTTTTCGTTCTGGGACATGAACATTGGTTGGGGTTAGGGAGAGGGTGGGTCAGGTGTTGTGGGATTTTTTTACATAGTTTATTTTTGTTAGGGTATTAAATTACATATTTAGACTTTATATACGATGTGGTTAATGTTTTGTGGGTGGGGTTACTGTTTTACGTCACACGGTTTCCTTGCTGGTGCAGTGCCACAGCCAGTGTTTGATTTAAATAATTGGCTGAGTTACTAAGACACAAACAGACAGATGCGGTACCCCTCACTGAGGGACTTGTCCTACTAGTACTGTCAGTCTCTCCTCATAATCTATGCATTCTGCAACTGGACTCAAAGGGGTGTGTGAAATAGAATTAATGAAAAAAATTCCGTTATTAATTATGCCTCCCCCAAACTTCTTCTCTTACCTGTGCTTGATGTTTAACTTGGGCACGGGATGGCTGCATGGTGATGATGGTTTTCTTTCCCAACATGCCATGGTTGTGGTGGTAGTAGTAGTAGACCCTGGCAGTAGCACTTGCAAATAAAAGAAAATGAGACAGTCAGTCGCCTGAGAGAGACTGTGGGAGGAGTAGTAGAACGAAGTACAGTACGGAACTTACTGCCAAACAATAATATGCCAAAATACAAGGAAACATAATGGTTGCGGGGATAGCCTAGTACATAGAGTTACAAACTCTAGCTGTGTCGAGTCACTCGACTAGGCCTACAGTACACCGTGACTCGACACAAGCGTAACCGTTAGTGCTGTTTCGGAGGATGACAATAAATCCAATCTATGCCGGCAATTAATGCTGATGGATTAGGTTTCCTTTGGTAAAAAAATCGCAAATATACTGCTCATAGGAGGGTGGGCAAGCAGAAGAAGATCCGCGCCCTGCCTTGAAAATGCATTTTTGTTGCTTTAGCCACATCCGCTCCAGCAAGCGTGTGATAAATTATTGGTGTACATTTAATTTAGTCACACCTCAATAAGTCACACAGCCCGGGGGAAGAGGGTTAGGGTTTGATGAATGGTTGGGAAGGGGGTTTTGGGAAAGGTTTGACAAAGAAAAACAGTACGCATGGACAACAACAAAACACAATCTTGGCAGACAACCATATCCATAAATCAGTTAAGGGAGAAAAAGGAAATGCATGCATGATGATGATAACTTGATGGTTAATGATAGTACTTACTAACTACTACTACTAGACAATTAGACAGTACAGGGCAGCAGTATATTATGCAATTTGCCTTGCCTGTCTGCCCTCAGAGAGACCCGAATTACATACAGTTTCTGTTCTGTTGTACCGGCCCGGGCTTAAAGATAGCAAAGAAAAGCCAAAAATTGCTGTAGGGATGAATTGAATTATAAGCAGAGAGCAAAATTAACAACAACAACACACAGTAGTAATGATTGAAGACAAAAAATGAATCAAATTTAAAAGATGATGAAAGTTGATACTGTTACTGTATGTTATCCTGGTCAAAATGTGGAGTTGCATCTCGGCATTCGTCTTGGTCCTCCCTTCCATGGACGCTCCGGCCATCAATCTTGGGTGACGCCACTGCCTGCCTGGCAGATGTAGATTCATTGGTAAGGTAAGTGAGAGTTGTTTTTCCCAGTGTAGCACAGGGTAAGGGCCAGCCTGTAATTGCAGATGGGAAAACAAAAGGGATATTGAAAAATCAAGTAGAAAAAAAATGCCTAAATTACGGTGGAGTGCAACAAGAACACTTTCAGAGGCGGCATGGATTTGGATACATCATGTCTACTCTAGTCTGTTTCCAGTATTAACCTCCAACAACAACAGGACAGAGCAGGCCCACGGCACCCGTGACACATCCTCCATTTAGCGTACCTTTTTTGACAGAGGCAGACAAAGCAGATATACAGCAACATAGCATTTTACAAATTAAGTGACTAAATCAATGCCCCGCTGTCAGTCATACCACCACACTCGACTCCACCACTACACAGACATGTAGGTCTGCAGTGGTTGTTGTTGACTTGGTTACCTTTTAATGCACTCATGAAAAGCACTGAGTTATTCCATCAATCATCTATGATCGTACTGAGTGACTGCGAAGAGATAATGTCACTGTGGTCATCATCATGGTGTGTTGTCCAACTCAGTGTGCAGTAGTGTACAGATTGAGTCCCCTTTCCATATTCAAAATGCAATGGATCGGCCTGCAGTAGAAGTAGAAAATTGTTATTGAAAAACAAGAATGGAAACAAACATTGCATTGAGTTACTTTTAGTGTGTAGATTAGATAATAGTACACAATGAATTACCTTCATGCACTACAAACAACAACAACACAAATCACTCAGTCAGCGTCCAATGCATGTCATCATTCATTACCTGTTCCTTCTCATCTTCAGTTAATGGGCAGTCTGTATCGGCTCGGAAAGGAGGATAGCTATAGTAGTCATCATCATGTTCCACTTCTTTTGGAGAGACTCAACGAGGCAAGATTTTAGTTTTTCTTCGATTATGCTACATCCAATTATCATTTGGCTTGAGGGCAATAGATTTAGGTCGATTCAGGAGGAGCAGGACTCGGAGGAGTGCACTGAAATGCAGAGAGCTGAAACTCATATAAGGCAATAAAATATGAAGACGGTGGTGATGGATTTGTTGTGATTTGAAGTTTCCAAACAGAAAGACAGACACACAAATCGAAGTAAATAAGGGAGAACCACAGTAAGAAGTGGAAGCCTAGTTGTCAGGGAAGTATAGCTCGTCCTCAAACTCTGGAGGTTCAACCAGAAGTAGGTAATCAGCATCCAACACGCTACTTTAGTCACCTGAGCCGCTGTCCTCATCTTCCTGCGTTGATTCATGTATTGTGTAATTCGGTGGTATAAATTGCTGATTCATTTTGATCATGGTTAACCTCTCAACGTTTTTGGGTGAGAGACTGGTCCTTTTCACTGTTACAATGGAACCAGCAGCACTGAAAACACGTTCAGAAGAGACACTTGCGATAAGGCAAGCCAGATAGTTTATCGCCAGCCTGCTAAGCACTGGCCATTGGCCCCTTTTGCCATACCAATACCGCAATGGGTTTTGATCAATGTAGACCTCTGTTGGGTCATCCAGGTAGGCCTGAACCATTCGGTCAATGTTCAGGGGTGCTAAACTTAGTGCGGCCTCTTTTGTCTTTGCATCAGCACTGGACCTAGCAAGTCCTTGCTGTAAATACCAATCCTGTGCCGTTTGTACTGGGGCTGATGATCCGGTTCTTGCTTTTGTCGATAGTGTTGGTGACGGCTGTGAACCAAATGCACTGCCCACAGGCTCTGAAGTTGAACTTGACGCCGGATGCTCTGCTGCAGTACTTGACGTGGGTTTGAGGCCTTTAATTACCAGCCGTTCATTTTCCAATGTACTGGCTGCCTCAGCTATCCAAGTTTTGTACCGGGCAACATCCACTTCTGAAAAAGGGAGTAATGTCTTACTGTGCAGTGCCGATTTGTACCGTGGATCCAGAATTGTGGCACAAATGTAATGTTGTTGTGACAGAATCTTATTTTGCACCCTTGCATTTTCACTTAAGCGACATGATAAGCTCTCCACCAACTCATATGCTTCTTTTTTCCCTCCACACCTTTGTACGCTTCACACACCCCCTTCAGCTGTTGCTCTAGCATGTGCAACAATGGGATAGCTTGGCCCATAGTACAGTCCTCCTTGCTGACTTCACGTGTGAAGACCTCGAACGGAAGAAGCATCTCTGTAAGAGATTTAACTAGGCACCATTGGTCCATCTGAAGGGTCATGCCTTTCACAGTAGCATCCGCCCTTCGCATGACATATTCATTGATTGGTCTGTACTGCTCAAACAGACGGTCAAGCATGTAATACGTTGAGTTCCAACGTGTTGCCACCTCCTGGATGAGTGCTTTGACTGTCATTCTATAGTCACGTTGAATGATCCTCAGCTGCTTCCGGGCTTTAAAAGAATGGCTGAAATGCGTGCATATTCTGCGGCAGGTGGTCAGTAAGTTGCTGACTATGGGTTCTTTTTTCAGAAAGTCTTGAACTATAATGTTAATGCAGTGCGCCAAACACGAGACCCTGAAATACTCACCAAGCGTCATGGCCTTAAGTATATTACTGCCATTATCCGTGGCAACAAAACCAATGTGAAGCCCTCTGGGGCGCAGCCATTCAAAGACCTTCCTGTTAAACTCTTCCAAAATGTTTTCAGCAGTATGAGATTTCTCCATGGCAAACATGGCTACAGTTGCATGTTTCCGAGAAGCATTAAAAATTGCAGCTGTGTCAACAGCACCTACTACAGATAGCTTGTCTCTAACCCCCACAAAAGAGACCCAGTGTGCAGTGATGCACATGTAATCAGTGGCTTGGCAACTGGTCCACATGTCTGTTGTCAGGTGGATTTTGTGAACAGCACTCTGCTGCAAAGCTTGTCCAACCAATTCCAGCACATCGTGATGTAGTGCTGGAACAGCAACTCAGGCGAAATAGGACCGGCTGGGAACCTTCCATTTAGGGCAGATGGCTGACACAAATTCAAGGAAATCCACCCCTTCCACAAATGAAAAAGGGAGAAGGTCCAGCGCTAACATTTTAGCCAGCTTCGCATTCTACAACCGTGCCGTTGGGTGGTTGCGTTGGTATTGCCCCTCCGACCTAAGCATGCTGTCAATGGTAGGCTGGAATATTTTCCTTTGTGGTGCACCTTTCTTCTTGAACCCAGCTAGGCTCAACGACGCTGCACTTTTGCTCACTGCAGTGCCCGCTTTCCTTGGTGTCTCATGTTGACTCTTACTACGGTGCCACTCAGATGTTGCTGAGGATGTGGGCGTTACCAGTACACTGCTGGGGGTAGGGCTAGAAATGTCTCCCTCTTGTTGACCTTCCACCGCGATCATATCTTCCCTACTTCTTCATCCCCAACAACAGCAATGGGTCCAGTTTTCCTTTTTCTAAGTGAAGTAGGTGAGCCTCCCACTTGATAGTGTGGTGTTTTTTGAGATGACTTGTTTGTCCTCCGGTACCATAGTTTGTACCAAGCTTACCCCGCCTAACAGCCTGCCGACAAATTGAGCATATAGCAATGTTCTCCTCCTTACTGCTAACCGAAAAGAAGTCCCAAACTGGGGAGGAGAACTTTCTGGCGCTGCTGGAGGTGCCACTTTCAATACCAGATGAAATGGAGGGTGTGCATGGAATTTTACTCTGTGCACTTACATTACCACCACCTACTGAGGTGGTGGTTGAGCTGGATGTAGGTTCCCGCCGGGCCTTTGCAAAGGCAAATATGGAAGCTGGAGGTCGTGTTGGCGTTACCTGTGTTGGTGGTATCCGTGCTACATCCCTCGCAGCGATTTGGGATAGTCTAATAATGTTGGTCTCCATCTCCGCAGGCCCAGGAGTGATGTTCGTGATGACTGGCTCTTCATCATCATCATCATCACCCCCCTCGTCTACATCTACCTCCATAACTGTAAGGCTTTCTGGAACCTTCCTTTTCACTAGCCTTGTCTTGTGGCATGCATCACTCTCAGGCTGAGCTGGTGGCTTCCAAGTGGCATCTAGATCATCAGAAGCGGGGCTTGAAGAAGAAGTTAATGGACTAACCCTCCTTTTCCTTGCTGGGGGTATGGAAGACAATGGATCTTCTGGAACAGTGGCTTGCTCCTCTTCGTCTGCAAAAAGCTCGATTTCCTGAACTGCCCCTACTTCAGGTGGAACAACTACTATTGTGGGCTGTGGTTCCGGCTGTGGTTCCGGCTGCGGCTGTGGTTCCGGCTGTGGTTGCGGTTCCGGCTGGGGTTGCGGCTGGGGTTGCGGCTGGGGTTGCGGCTGGGGTTGCGGCTGGGTTTGCGGCTGGGGTTGCTCACTTATCTGCTGAGTTTCCGCCTGCGAGTGCGTGGATTGGGTACTACTTTGCGATAATGACATTTCAACATCACTGGCAGTTAGTAGACTGGCTACCTCTGCCACAGTCATGGGCTTGGGCCTAGGTTGCTGGGGTGGGCCCACTGATGCAGAGGTGCTGCTCCCAGCTTGGTCCCCGCTGGACACCGCTGCTGCAGGCGTAAGTTTTTTTACCAAAAACACATCGGCCGGCACACCAGTCTTGGCAAGTGCCACTTCCTTCTTCTGTCCCTTCTTCTCACTGGCAACTTTCTTGGTACTGGAGGACCTGGTACCTTTCTTTGGGGCCATCTTCTTCAGATGTCAGCAGGACGCAGGTGCACAAGTTGCAGAGATGTCTGTGGTCACACGTGGACGTGACGCGCAGCAGGACTTCTGCCTGGCAGTACAACGGGTGATGATGACACCTCCTCCTCTGTCTTTTGTGCACCTAAAAGCAAAGAAGCCAGGAGAAGAACATCAGTGAAATGTTGCATTTGTTGTTGTGGTTCAATTACTAGCAGTACAAACAAACAAATAAAAGATATAAATTAGTGTAGCCATTTGTGAGACTGAAAACAAGGGCTTTCATGGTATACTGTGTACACTGTCAGGAAGGATAGGAAAGAAGAGGAACAACAACCAAAATACAAATGTAATAGAAGTGGACCCTGTTTGGCATTAAATTATTTGCTCATCACATCATTCAGGGAGCTGCAGCTGGCAAAGGGGATGGATGCAAGCAGTAAGCCAAAAGGAAAACCATGCAGGCCTAAATGGCAAAAGCAGCACACTTAGTTATAACTCCCACCAGAAATGGCCACCAGCCACATGGACACTCACAAATCACAAGCAACAAGCATGAGGCCTGGAAAACAATGTACTGAAAACAGGCCTACGATAGCCAGGCAAAGGCTGCATGGTAAACCACACTGCTTTGCCTGTAATGCAATAAAATGCAAAACGAAAATACACAGGGCTAAACAAGGCCTGCAACACACCACACACAACTAAGGCATGTATTTAACACACCCCAAAAACTGAAATACACCCAAAAATCCACATTTTGCAATTCAATCCAATGCCATCCATGTGCCCTAAATGATGTTTAAATTCAACAGAACACACAGAAACAGTTGTTTCATGCACCCCTGACTACCTCTGGTCCCACTGGATGAAAGGCCTGTTGGCAGACTAGGCTACAAGCTTGCAGGCCTATGGATAAAAGCACACTACCGGCCTTCAAAATGGCCGCCAGCCTCATGGCCAGGCCTACAACAACAAGAAACTGAAGACAGACAATGCAGGCCTATGGCAAAAAGCACACTGCCTGGCTTCAAAATGGCCGCCAGCCTCATGGCCAGGCCCACAACAACAAGAAACTGAAGACAGACAATGCAGGCCTATGGCAAAAAGCACACTGCCTGGCTTCAAAATGGCCGCCAGCCTCATGGCCAGGCCCACAACAAGAAGCCTAGGCCACAAAGAGAAACACATGCAGGCCTTAGTATATGGCTAAAGCAGCACACTTGTAACTCCCACCAGCCACATGGACACTCACAAATCACAAGCAACAAGCAGGAGGCCTGGAAAACAGTGTACTGAAAACAGGCCTATAATAGCCAGGCAAAGGCTGCATGGTAAACCACCCTGCTTTTGCTTTGCCTGTAATGCAATAAAATGCAAAAACGAAAATAAACAGGGCTAAACAAGGCCTGCAGCACACCACACACAACTAAGGCATGTATTTAACACACAGCCCAAAAAACTGAAATACACCCCAAAAAAACACATTTTCCAATTCAATCCAATGCCATCCATGCCCCTAAATGATGTTTGAAATTAATAAATACATCACACAGCAATCCATGACCCATGACTAGCTCTGGACCTACTGGCTACCCACAACGATTTATTTTTAAAAATGATGAAAAGTACCAAAATGAAGTTGCAGCAACTGCAATGCCCCAATCAAACAACACCAACTTACTTGTAAAATCTCAAATCCCCAAATCCTCAAATCCAATGATAATGATGCAGCAGACACAAAGAGTGATCCTTCCAGCTCAAATCCAAGTGAAAAATGAACAGGAGATGGACAAAGCACTGGGAGGAGCCTGCTGGACAGGAACAGGAAGTAGGAGACTCTGTGGCACTTCCTCCCTCTCCCCCCCAAAAAATTTGACCAAAAAGGACAGCCAAATATCAATCTGAATTTTTTTTTTCTTCCAAATCATCAATTTATAGAAGGTTTGATGCTGCTTGCGATGTTATTGTTCTCCAGATTGAAAATTTTGCGTGTTCGGGATCGCGAGCTGTACAAAAATATCGCTGGTTGTCCGATGGCACGCCCGAATGACGTGTTCGCGGTCGCAATCTCTCTCGCGGTGCACGATGGCGCGGCGAATGGCGTGTTCGCGATCGCACACTCTCGCGTTGTCCGATGGCGCGGCGAATGACGTGTTCGCGATCGCAAACTCTCGCGGGATAACGCGGCCGGCTACCGAAATCTCGTGGCGCACGCGAACGGATAGGAAAACCCGTCGGCGAACGCAGGAATCCCGGTAAGTCGCTATCGCACGCGCTAGAACGTATTTTTAAAGCGCGACAAGAAAATAATTCCGCTACGCCGCGGATCGCGGAATTGTTGGCAATTCCGCGTTCTCCGCGGAACGCAAAATTGCCTAAATTCCGCAAATTCCGCGAGCGGAGCAGAATTGGATGCCCAGGGTTAGCCTTTACCTGAAGGAAGTCCAAAGTGTGGATTGAGCCTGTCTGTCTCCTAGGAGATCTGTGAATAGAGCAGCTCCCCAGTCCCAGTCCCCACCCCCAGGCCAGCAGACCTGGGACGGGGGATTGGCTATTCAGCTCCCAGGCAACTCTGAGCCCTCCCCTCACACCTGCCCAGGCCCCTTAAGGCTTTGCTGGGTGCACCCCAAATCATTCTCCTCCATCTTGTGAGTTGCAGCCTACCTGTGCCCCAGATTGCAGTGAGCAGAGTCCAGGAAGTGGTAAGGAGGCAGACTAGTGCTGTCTCTTCCTCCCCCCCACAAAAGTTTTTAAAAAAGATTTTCCCTTTCTGTGAATACTGTCTTTGCCTGTGGTTGTTACAGTTTAAAATTGTAGTTTTAACCTGCCTGTGATTGCATATTTTATCACCTGTCTTGTGTTTTAAACTTGTGGTTTTCCTGTCCATGATTGCTTCCATTTAACGTGTTGAATTGTGGGATTTGCAGTCCAAACTCTGTAGTCTTTCCCTCTCGTTCCTGGTGACTATTCAGTTTTCCCTCCAAATTTCTCCTTTGCTCTGTGCTAAGACCTGTATGTTAAACAGTGCACCCCCAGCCAACATTTTGTGTTATCAAGCCAGTGAAACCAGCCCCCCTGCCTCCCCCAGCAACAGGGATATTCTACATCAGAGGGTGCTTCTGTGAGCTGTTTAAACTGTGTTTAATAGGGACTGTGCACTTCGTTTTTGGCCAGGAGAGGGAGTAAAGATTATTCAAACAGTTTTGTTAGATTTCAAGTTTGTGAGGCCTTTACCTGAAGGAAGTTCAAAGTGTGGATTGAGCCTGTCTGTCTCCTAGGAGATCTGTGAATAGAGCAGCTCCCCAGTCCCAGTCTCCACCCCCAGGCCAGCAGACCTGGGACGGGGATTGGCTATTCAGCTCCCAGGCAACTCTGAGCCCTCCCTCACACCTGCCCAGGCCCCTTAAGGCTTTGCTGGGTGCACCCCAAATCATTCTCCTCCATCTTGTGAGTTGCAGCCTACCTGTGCCCCAGATTGCAGTGAGCAGAGTCCAGGAAGTGGTAAGGAGGCAGACTAGTGCTGTCTCTTCCTCCCACCCCCACAAAAGTTTTTAAAAAAACGATTTTCCCTTTCTGTGATTACTGTCTTTGCCTGTGGTTGTTACAGTTTAAAATTGTAGTTTTAACCTGCCTGTGATTGCATATTTTATCACCTGTTTTGTGTTTTAAACTTGTGGTTTTCCTGTCCATGATTGCTTCCATTTAACGTGTTGAATTGTGGGATTTGCAGTCCAAACTCTGTAGTCTTTCCTCTCATTCCTGGTGACTATTCAGTTTTCCCTCCAAATTTCTCCTTTGCTCTGTGCTAAGACCTGTATGTTAAACAGTGCACCCCCAGCCACCATTTTGTGTTATCAAGCCAGTGAAACCAGCCCCCCTGCCTCCCCCAGCAACAGGGATATTCTACATCAGAGGGTGCTTCTGTGAGCTGTTTAAACTGTGTTTAATAGGGACTGTGCACTTCGTTTTTTGGCCAGGAGAGGGAGTAAAGATTATTCAAACAGTATTGTTAGATTTCAAGTTTGTGAGGCCTTTACCTGAAGGAAGTCCAAAGTGTGGATTGAGCCTGTCTGTCTCCTAGGAGATCTGTGAATAGAGCAGCTCCCCAGTCCCAGTCTCCACCCCCAGGCCAGCAGACCTGGGACGGGGGATTGGCTATTCAGCTCCCAGGCAACTCTGAGCCCTCCCCTCACACCTGCCCAGGCCCCTTATGGCTTTGCTGGGTGCACCCCAAATCATTCTCCTCCATCTTGTGAGTTGCAGCCTACCTGTGCCCCAGATTGCAGTGAGCAGAGTCCAGGAAGTGGTAAGGAGGCAGACTAGTGCTGTCTCTTCCTCCCCCCCACAAAAGTTTTTAAAAACGATTTTCCCTTTCTGTGATTACTGTCTTTGCCTGTGGTTGTTACAGTTTAAAATTGTAGTTTTAACCTGCCTGTGATTGCATATTTTATCACCTGTTTTGTGTTTTAAACTTGTGGTTTTCCTGTCCATGATTGCTTCCATTTAACGTGTTGAATTGTGGGATTTGCAGTCCAAACTCTGTAGTCTTTCCCTCTCATTCCTGGTGACTATTCAGTTTTCCCTCCAAATTTCTCCTTTGCTCTGTGCTAAGACCTGTATGTTAAACAGTGCACCCCCAGCCCCCATTTTGTGTTATCAAGTCAGTAAAACCAGCCCCCCCCTGCCTCCCCCCCCCAGCAACAGGGATATTCTACATCAGAGGGTGCTTCTGTGAGCTGTTTAAACTGTGTTTAATAGGGACTGTGCACTTCGTTTTTTGGCCAGGAGAGGGAGTAAAGTTTTATTCAAACAGTACTGTTTGATTTCAAGTTTGTGAGGCCTTTACCTGAAGGAAGTTCAAAGTGTGGATTGAGCCTGTCTGTCTCCTAGGAGATCTGTGAATAGAGCAGCTCCCCAGTCCCAGTCCCCACCCCCAGGCCAGCAGACCTGGGACGGGGATTGGCTATTCAGCTCCCACGCAACTCTGAGCCCTCCCTCACACCTGCCCAGGCCCCTTAAGGCTTTGCTGGGTGCACCCCAAATCATTCTCCTCCATCTTGTGAGTTGCAGCCTATCTGTGCCCCAGATTGCAGTGAGCAGAGTCCAGGAAGTGGTAAGGAGGCAGACTAGTGCTGTCTCTTCCTCCCCCCACAAAAGTTTAAAAAAACGATTTTCCCTTTCTGTGATTACTGTCTTTGCCTGTGGTTGTTACAGTTTAAAATTGTAGTTTTAACCTGCCTGTGATTGCATATTTTATCACCTGTTTTGTGTTTTAAACTTGTGGTTTTCCTGTCCATGATTGCTTCCATTTAACGTGTTGAATTGTGGGATTTGCAGTCCAAACTCTGTAGTCTTTCCTCTCATTCCTGGTGACTATTCAGTTTTCCCTCCAAATTTCTCCTTTGCTCTGTGCTAAGACCTGTATGTTAAACAGTGCACCCTCAGCCCCCATTTTGTGTTATCAAGTCAGTAAAACCAGCCCCCTGCCTCCCCCAGCAACAGGGATATTCTACATCAGAGGGTGCTTCTGTGAGCTGTTTAAACTGTGTTTAATAGGGACTGTGCATTTCTGTTTTTGGCCAGGAGAGGGAGTAAGTTTTATTCAAACAGTACTGTTTGATTTCAAGTTTGTGAGGCCTTTACCTGAAGGAAGTCCAAAGTGTGGATTGAGCCTGTCTGTCTCCTAGGAGATCTGTGAATAGAGCAGCTCCCCAGTCCCAGTCCCCACCCCAGGCCAGCAGACCTGGGACGGGGATTGGCTATTCAGCTCCCAGGCAACTCTGAGCCCTCCCTCACACCTGCCCAGGCCCCTTAAGGCTTTGCTGGGTGCACCCCAAATCATTCTCCTCCATCTTGTGAGTTGCAGCCTACCTGTGCCCCAGATTGCAGTGAGCAGAGTCCAGGAAGTGGTAAGGAGGCAGACTAGTGCTGTCTCTTCCTCCCCCCACAAAAGTTTTTAAAAAACGATTTTCCCTTTCTGTGATTACTGTCTTTGCCTGTGGTTGTTACAGTTTAAAATTGTAGTTTTAACCTGCCTGTGATTGCATATTTTATCACCTGTTTTGTGTTTTAAACTTGTGGTTTTCCTGTCCATGATTGCTTTCATTTAACGTGTTGAATTGTGGGATTTGCAGTCCAAACTCTGTAGTCTTTCCCTCTCATTCCTGGTGACTATTCAGTTATCCCTCCAAATTTCTCCTTTGCTCTGTGCTAAGACCTGTATGTTAAACAGTGCACCCCAGCCACCATTTTGTGTTATCAAGCCAGTGAAACCAGCCCCCTGCCTCCCCCCAGCAACAGGGATATTCTACATCAGAGGGTGCTTTTGTGAGCTGTTTAAACTGTGTTTAATAGGGACTGTGCACTTCGTTTTTTGGCCAGGAGAGGGAGTAAAGTTTTATTCAAACAGTATTGTTAGATTTCAAGTTTGTGAGGCCTTTACCTGAAGGAAGTCCAAAGTGTGGATTGAGCCTGTCTGTCTCCTAGGAGATCTGTGAATAGAGCAGCTCCCCAGTCCCTGTCCCCACCCCCAGGCCAGCAGACCTGGGACGGGGATTGGCTATTCAGCTCCCAGGCAACTCTGAACCCTCCCTCACACCTGCCCAGGCCCCTTAAGGCTTTGCTGGGTGCACCCCAAATCATTCTCCTCCATCTTGTGAGTTGCAGCCTACCTGTGCCCCAGATTGCAGTGAGCAGAGTCCAGGAAGTGGTAAGGAGGCAGACTAGTGCTGTCTCTTCCTCCCCCCCCACAAAAGTTTTTAAAAAAACGATTTTCCCTTTCTGTGATTACTGTCTTTGCCTTTGGTTGTTACAGTTTAAAATTGTAGTTTTAACCTGCCTGTGATTGCATATTTTATCACCTGTTTTGTGTTTTAAACTTGTGGTTTTCCTGTCCATGATTGCTTCCATTTAACGTGTTGAATTGTGGGATTTGCAGTCCAAACTCTGTAGTCTTTCCCTCTCATTCCTGGTGACTATTCAGTTTTCCCTCCAAATTTCTCCCTTTGCTCTGTGCTAAGACCTGTATGTTAAACAGTGCACCCCCAGCCACCATTTTGTGTTATCAAGCCAGTGAAACCAGCCCCCTGCCTCCCCCAGCAACAGGGATATTCTACATCAGAGGGTGCTTCTGTGAGCTGTTTAAACTGTGTTTAATAGGGACTGTGCACTTCGTTTTTTGGCCAGGAGAGGGAGTAAAGTTTTATTCAAACAGTATTGTTAGATTTCAAGTTTGTGAGGCCTTTACCTGAAGGAAGTCCAAAGTGTGGATTGAGCCTGTCTGTCTCCCTAGGAGATCTGTGAATAGAGCAGCTCCCCAGTCCCAGTCCCCACCCCCAGGCCAGCAGACCTGGGATGGGGGATTGGCTATTCAGCTCCCAGGCAACTCTGAGCCCTCCTCACACCTGCCCAGGCCCCTTAAGGCTTTGCTGGGTGCACCCCAAATCATTCTCCTCCATCTTGTGAGTTGCAGCCTACCTGTGCCCCAGATTGCCGTGAGCAGAGTCCAGGAAGTGGTAAGGAGGCAGACTAGTGCTGTCTCTTCCTCCCCCCCACAAAAGTTTTTAAAAACGATTTTCCCTTTCTGTGATTACTGTCTTTGCCTGTGGTTGTTACAGTTTAAAATTGTAGTTTTAACCTGCCTGGGATTGCATATTTTATCACCTGTTTTGTGTTTTAAACTTGTGGTTTTCCTGTCCATGATTGCTTCCATTTAACGTGTTGAATTGTGGGATTTGCAGTCCAAACTCTGTAGTCTTTCCCTCTCATTCCTGGTGACTATTCAGTTTTCCCTCCAAATTTCTCCTTTGCTCTGTGCTAAGACCTGTATGTTAAACAGTGCACCCCCAGCCACCATTTTGTGTTATCAAGCCAGTGAAACCAGCCCCCCTGCCTCCCCCAGCAACAGGGATATTCTACATCAGAGGGTGATTCTGTGAGCTGTTTAAACTGTGTTTAATAGGGACTGTGCACTTCGTTTTTTGGCCAGGAGAGGGAGTAAAGTTTTATTCAAACAGTATTGTTAGATTTCAAGTTTGTGAGGCCTTTACCTGAAGGAAGTCCAAAGTGTGGATTGCGCCTGTCTGTCACCTATGAGATTCTGAACAAGAGAAGCAGCTTCCAATTCCCTGGCCAGCAAACCTTGTCTGAGGTTGCTGGGACCTTATATAGTCTTCTAGTGGTTGGTACATGTGTACACTGATTGGTGGTTGTATCTGATGTTTCTATTGGATTGTGTTAGTGTCCTCATTGGTTGGGTATTTGAGGGATCTGATTGGTTTCTGGGTCTGTGATTCAATCAATGTAGGGTTGTGACTAGGGCTAGGGTTATGATTTCTATTGGAAGTAGGGACTAGGGCTTCCTGTGTTATTGGTTGTTGGGACTAAGGTGGAACTAGGGCTAGGGTTAGTCCTTTAATTGGAAGTAGCGATTAGGGCTTCTGGTGTTATTGGTTGTTGGAATAGGTGTGGAACTAAGAGTAGGGCTAGGCTTTCTATTGGAAGGAGGGACTAGGGCTTCCTGTGCCATTGGTTGCTTGGACTAGGGTTGGGACTACTGGTAGGGCTAGGGCATGGGTACTCACAAACTTTCTCTCGGGGGCCAAATTTACAGTGTGGTTTGTGGCCGAGGGCCGCACCAGTGGGGGCAAGGTCAGTGGGGGAGGGGGGCGGGGCTAGAGCAAAAAAAAAGCTGACCATGAGGTTGAACACAGGCCCCTGCAGCGGACGCCTTCGTCCACTGAGCCACCAGACCCGGCATACACACATCTCTCTCTCTCTCTATCTCTATCTCTCTCTCTCTCTCTCTCTGTCTCCCTCCCTCTCTCTCTCCGTCTCCCTCCCTCTCTCTCTCCGTCTCCCTCCCTCCCTCTCTCTCTCCCTCTGTCTCACTCACTCTGTTTGTCTCTCTCTCTGTCTCCCTCCCTCTCTCTCTCCCTCCCTCTCTCTCTGTCTCCCTCTCTGTCTCCCTCCCTTTCCCTCTCTCTGTCTCCCTCTCTCTCTCTGTCTCCCTCCCTCTGTCTCCCTCCCTTTCCCTCCCTCTGTCTCCCTCCCTCTGTCTCCCTCCCTCCGTCTCCCTCCCTCTGTCTCCCTCCCTCCGTCTCCCTCCCTCTGTCTCCCTCCCTCCGTCTCCCTCCCTCTGTCTCCCTCCGTATCCCTCCCTCTGTCTCCCTCCGTCTCCCTCTGTCTGTCTCCCTCTGTCTGTCTCCCTCTGTCTCCCTCTGTCTGTCTCCCTCTGTCTCCCTCTCTCTGTCTCCCTCTCTCTGTCTCCCTCTCTCTGTCTCCCTCTCTCTGTCTCCCTCCCTCCCTCCCTCACTCTCTGTCTCCCTCCCTCTGTCTCCCTCCCTCTGTCTCCCTCCCTCTGTCTCCCTCCCTCCGTCTCCCTCCCTCTGTCTCCCTCTGTCTCCCTCTGTCTCCCTCCCTCTGTCTGTCTCCCTCTGTCTGTCTCTCTCTGTCTCCCTCCCTCTGTCTCCCTCCCTCTCTCTGTGTCTCTGTCTCCCTCTCTCTCTGTGTCTCTGTCTCGGTCTCCCTCTCTCTGTGTCTCCGTCTCCCTCTGTCTGTCTCCCTCTGTCTGTCTCCCTCTGTCTCCCTCCCTCTGTCTCCCTCTCTCTGTCTCCCTCTCTGTCTCCCTCTCTCTGTCTCCCTCCCTCTCTCTCTGTCTCCCTCTCTCTCTGTCTCCCTCTCTCTCTGTCTCCCTCTCTCTCTGTCTCCCTCCCTCTCTCTCTGTCTCCCTCTCTCTCTGTCTCCCTCCCTCTCTCTCTGTCTCCCTCTCTCTGTCTCCCTCTCTCTGTCTCCCTCTCTCTCTCTCTGTCGCCCTCTCTCTCTGTCTCCCTCTCTCTGTCTCCCTCTCTCCGTCTCCCTCCGTCTCCCTCCGTCTGTCTCCCTCTGTCTCCCTCTGTCTCCTCTCTCTCTGTCTCCCTCTCTCTGTCTCCCCTCTCTCCGTCTCCCTCTGTCTCCCTCTGTCTCCCTCTGTCTCCCTCTCTCTGTCTCCCTCTCTCCTGTCTCCTCTCTCTGTCTCCCTCTCTGTCTCCCTCCCTATCCCTCTGTCTGTCTCCCTCTTTGTCTCTCTCTCTGTCTCCCTCTCTGTCTCCCTCCCTCTGTCTCCCTCCCTCTCTGTCTCCCTCTCTCTCTGTCTCCCTCTCTCTCTGTCTCCCTCTCTCTGTCTCCCTCTCTGTCTCCTTCTCTCTCTGTCTCCCTCTCTCTCTGTCTCCCTCTCTCCGTCTCCCTCCGTCTCCCTCTGTCTCCCTCTGTCTCTGTCTCCCTCTCTCTGTCGCCCTCTCTCTGTCTCCCTCTCTCTGTCTCCCTCTCTCCCTCTCTGTCTCCCTCCCTATCCCTCTGTATGTCTCCCTCTTTGTCTCCCTCTCTCTGTCTCTCTCTGTCTCCCTCCCTCTGTCTCCCTCCCTCTCTCTCTGTCTCGGTCTCCCTCTCTCTGTGTCTCTGCCTCGGTCTCCTTCTCTCTGTGTCTCTGTCTTGGTCTCCCTCTCTCTGTGTCTCTGTCTCCCTCTGTCTCTGTCTCCCTCTGTCTGTCTCCCTCTGTCTGTCTCCCTCTGTCTGTCTCCCTCCCTCTGTCACCCTCCCTCTGTCACCCTCTCTCTGTCACCCTCTCTCTGTCACCCTCTCTCACTCTCACCCCGCGTGTGTGTCAGCCGGGGCTGAGACAGCTTCCCGGAACACACACAGCCGCACCCGAGTACTTCACAGGTCTTTAAAGACCATTCACTTGTTAATGAGGCTTTGTTGTATTTACCTCTTCTTGGCGCCCCTGCATCTCCACTCAGAGTGGAGATGCAGGGCTAAGAAGAGGTAAAATGCACAAAGCCTCATTAACAAGTGAATGGTCTTTTAAAGAATCGCCCGGCCCCCATAGAGCAGAGTCTCTCAGAGTCCGCGCTGCGGTGTTTGCTGACACTTTAAAAAAAACAGGTACGATGTCTGCAAGGTCCGCGGGCCGCCAAGGAAGGCTTGCCGGGCTGCTGGCGGCCCGCGGGCCGTACTATGAGTACCCGTGGGCTAGGGCCTCTATTGGACGTAGAGATCAGGGGTTTGAACTTATTGGGTGCTTGGACTAGGGCTAATATTGGCTGTAAGGTCCTGATCTCCTATTGGTTCTAGATTTTTAGGGCTAGTGTTGTGATTGGATAGTGTTAGGGCTAGGGTTCCCATTGGCTGACGGGGTCACCTAATTACTAGGGCTATGAAAGGCCAGGGTTAGGGCGTCTCAGCCCGGGCGTCGATGCTAAGGGCAGAGAGGACAAGGGCAGTTGCCTGTTTGAGCCTGTTAAGGGCAGAGAGGACAAGGGCAGTTGCCTGTTTGAGCCTGTTAAGGGCAGAGAGGACAAGGGCAGTTGCCTGTTTGAGCCTGTTCAAGACTGGCCAGGGCCAGAAATGCTGTCCATCTTCCCATTAAGCAACACCCAGCCCACACCATCCACATCCACAAACAGAGCAACACACACACACCAAATGTACACCACGCACAACACCATGCACAGATCAATGTACCAGCATGCACTACAAAACCAACCAAACCACATCTATACACCCTACTATCCCAACTACCACCCATATCCACCATCACCTACAAACAGTACACAACCCTATCCTATACCACTAACCAATACACTCATCACTAACACAACGCCAATCAACACCATACATAACTACATCCCATCCAGACACACGCTCCCTGCTGTAATTACACCTAACATACCACCTTTTATCACTAACAAACATATAATCATCCTTCCATCATTTGTCCAACAAACACCCTCCTCTCCCTTCTACCATAATAACACTAACGTACAACACACACACTGCAGACCACCACACTTTTTAACTCTTGAAACAAACCAGTCTAAGACAAACACTCTTACCTCTACTTCATTCCCACCTACACACATCATACACTCTACTCATAAACACATCACCACCCTCTCTACCGTACAACCTCCTCTCACAAACAATACTATACAGCCAAATCCATTGCATGAAACATATACATCAGCACCCCTTTTCACTACTCCTCAAAAACAAAACATATCACACTCACCAGCACAACAAGATCTTCAAAGCACAACACCTCATAATACTTACTATCACAAAATACAAACATGCACTCACCTTTCAAACACAAAGGAACCAACTCCAATGCCAAGCTTTCGCTCTTCCACCACACCTAACACAGATACAGCAACACAGCAACTCTCTTCTAACCGCCTCTCATCCATTGGACAATTCAGAACCTCACTACATGACCCACATGCTGCACCACCACCCTGACTCATACACCTTCCGCATTAAACACACGCAAACAATATAAGCAACATGCCATACCTCACAACTTCGCTTCCCCATGTCTACTTCACAATGTTACACCACGAAAACAACACAGCACTCCAACTCACTCTCAAACACCATCTCCACCACATACACACGCAGACCCATCAAAATGCCTTCTTAGCATGCTGGATGAGGAACATGATACAGAACAGCTACACGATTGCTATCCTAATACAGCTAATGCCAGCTCTAAAAACACACCTGCTACAAACCCACACAATACTGACCACTCTTCTACAAAACAAAGTCTCACAATCACCAAAGGCCACTCTCTAAACTGTCTACTAATAAATGCTCGATCCCTCTCTAAAAACAAGCATCACATCTACGACCTTCTCACAGATGCAAAACCAGACATACTATTCATAACCGAATCATGGTTGGGAGAGGATATGGCTCCAGTCCTGCATGAAGCCATTCCTCTAGGCTATCAAACAATCACCCAAAATCGTATAACCAAAAAAGGAGGTGGTCTAGCTGTTGTATTCAGGCAAACAATACATATCACTAAAATTGACGACATCTCCATAAAGAATTGTGAGGCTCTTCTAACAAGATGCAATCCTACAACGTCTTCCTCCTGTAACTTCCTGCTCCTTTACAGACCTCCACCTAGCAAGGCGACATTCCCAGACGCACTTCTAGACACAGTTTCAAACCTGATAACAATACACTCCAACCTATGCGTTCTGGGTGACCTCAACATTTGGTTTGACAAACCCAATATGACCCAACCAAAAACAATAATCACTGGCCTAGACGCACTGAACCTCCATCAGATTGTCCACAAACCGACACACACCGCAGGACATATCCTAGATGTCATTTTTGCTAATACTGAACTAGTTACCTTTCAAACTATAACTCCAGTCACATGGTCAGACCACCACTTGCTTGCTTTCCAACATAAAACAACACTAAGCGACTCACCTAAAACTACCTTACATCCATCCACCTATCGGCCGTGGAACAAACTCAATTTGGAACACTTAGAAACACAACTAACATCAAGTACAAATCTAGAAACAATAAATTCTGTTCAAAAACTATGAGTGGCTACAAGAAGCTTTTGACATCCTGATACCACTCAAAACCACACAACAGAACAAAAGAAAAAAAGCACCTTTGGAGAAAAATAGAAATAAAAGACATAAAACAACAAATTAGAAAGCTGCAACGTACCTGGCTCAAAACAAACGCCAAACAAGACAAACTTCACCTACAAAAAATTAACAGATTATACAAGTCGGCTATCAA
Source organism: Calotriton arnoldi (assembly GCA_963921515.1). Classification (NCBI taxonomy): domain Eukaryota; kingdom Metazoa; phylum Chordata; class Amphibia; order Caudata; family Salamandridae; genus Calotriton; species Calotriton arnoldi. Next base: position 1,087,413 of record CAWUFW010006375.1, on the reverse strand, counting down.
AAAAGCTAAGAAAAGGTACTATTCAGACAGAATTCAAAACGCTAAATGTGCAAATAAAGAATTCTATAAAATACTCAATGAATTTCGCAAACCAAATTGCCTAGAAGGAACTCATCCTGTTACTCAAGATTTCCCAGACAAACTGGCAAATCATTACACGGACAAAGCAGACATGTTGGACTCATACTTAAAACAGAAACAAAGCACCAGCACTAACCCTTGTACAAAACAACAATCCAAGAATACTCTAACCAAGCTTCTCCGTTCCTTCCAACACATCTCACACGATGAATTTATGGACCTGGTCAAAGCAAGCAGGCCTGCCGGCAGCCCTTCTGACCCTGGTCCACCACAAATTTTCAAAACAATTCTTTTAACAACCTCTGCTGCCACTCCAGTAAGAAGAATCATCAACGATTCCTTCACTACCGGATTATTTCCAGAAGAACTCAAAAAATCACACATACGCCCTTTACTGAAGAAAACAAACTTGGAACCGCTGAACCCTGACAACTACAGACCCATTACAAATGGACCTTTCCTGGGCAAACTGATAGAAAGAGCAGCGTTCGCCCAGATGTCACAATTCATTGAAGAGAATGACATACTTTCAAAATTCCAAACAGGATTCCGTCCGGGGAGAGGCACTGAATCTGCCCTCCTTGCCATCTGGGATGACCTGAAAAATACAGTTGACCGCAACGGAGTTGCTGCGCTACTCCTCTTGGACCTCTCGGCTGCCTTTGACACGGTTGACCATGACACTCTGAAACAAAGACTCTATGAAGCCGGCATAGAGGGAACTGCTCTAGACTGGATTGCGTCCTACCTTCGAAACAGAACTAATGTCATCCATACCCCACCTTTCTCGTCCAAACCGTACTCCACAAAAGGAGGGGTCCCTCAAGGTTCTATCAACATCTACATGAAGTCATTACCAGTACTGATCAATAAATTTCACCTCACGTGCTATAACTATGCAGATGACACGCAAATACTCCTTCAACTGGAATGCCCCAAAGACATTGGAAAATCACCAATTTTCAGCTGTCTCAGAGCCGTGGATCAGTGGATGACTTGGAGCCATCTCAAATTGAATACTTCAAAAACGGAAATACTCACGTGTGGCGATTGGAAACATTACAACCTGCTTGCCGCATGGCCTAATGATCTGGAATCACCACCTAAAGTATCGAAGGAAGTAAGAAACCTCGGAATGACCATGGACTCCAAGCTGTCGATGAATGCCCAAGTGGACAAACTAGCAAGATCAAGCTTTGTCACTATAAAAACGCTGCGACGAATTTTCCTCATTCGGGATTTCCGCACAAGGTCCAAGCTACCATCTCCTTGTTCTGTCCAAACTCGATTAAGCCAATAGCCTCTACCACGGATCACCTTTAACAACCATGAAAAGACTACAACGGATTCAGAACTCGGCTGCCAGACTACTCTTGCATATCAAACCGCGAGACCACATCTCCCCTGCCTTGAAAGCCCTGCATTGGTTACCGGTTGCCAGAAGATCCACGTTCAAGCTGCTTTGTATCACCCACAAAGCAATACATGGAATGGGACCGCTCTTCATCAGGAATAAAATCACCAAACAAATTCAACAGAGGAACCTCCGCTCTAAAGGAGCATCTCGCCTCAAAATCCCAAGATACAAGAAAAAAACTATGGGTGGCACATCCTTCTCTGTTCAAGCAGCCAAACTATGGAACTCTTTACTCCACAACATAAGATCCACCGACAACCACCTTATCTTCAGAAAACTACTCAAGAATTGGCTCTTCCCCACATAAGCACCATACGCAAACAGAAATTTACAGCATATCCCTCTGTATATAAGCATTTGTTTTCACTATAGACATGTACCTATCTTTGTGTATTGCTTTGTATAAACATGTAGAATTATTATGTTGTTGAGAGAAAAAAATAATAATAATAATAATAATAATAAATAAATAAATATCATCTTTGGTCTACATGTACTTACCTCCATTGTGCATCTATGTACCTTCCATGTACTTGGATCTGTGTCTCTGTTACTTTTCTCCTGAAAAAGCATATCCAATGCACTACCCTATTTCTCATCCTGTGCCTCTATCAATATCTTTAATCTACATATACTTACCTCCTTTATGTATCTATATACTTTCAATGTACTTATGGATCTATATATTTATCACTTTCTTCTAATTTAGCATTTCCAAGGCACTACCCTAGTTCTCAGCCTATACTTATCTCAATATATCTTCTAGCCCAACCTTCTGACTCATCTCAAACTTCTTTCTACTACTCTTTCCAATGCACTACCCTATCTCTCATCCTATACATTTATCAATATATCCTCTACATCCACACTCTCATTTATCCCAAACCCCATACCACTACTATGATCTCCAAAATAACCCTTTCTAGACTCTCTCCTACTCTACCCTCCTTGCATCATCTGACACCTCTTTTACTATACCCGATCCCCTAAAACAAATCTTTCTAAACTCTTCCCTAACTCCTCCCTCCAAAACTCCCTTTTACTCATCCAAAAGCCTCCTCCTACTGCTAAGACATTAAAAAAAAAAATCCTTCACTCTTTTATCCCTCCACTATCCTTTTCAATCAAAATTAACAGACTAACATGTTCAATTCTCAAATTCCATTTTCAACTATACTAATTCACCACTAATCCTTTATGGGTTCCAGAGTAGCGTGCTACTCGCCAATAAAGCGTCTCAACACCCCATCAGGGTTACAAGCGCTATATAAATGCAAACCTTTTCCCTTTCTACCCTCCCCAACCCTTCTCAATCCAAATAACTGACTAACATATCCACCACTAAAATTACTTTCATGTTTCACCATACTAATTCAACACTAATACTTATGGGTTCCAGAGTAGCGTGCTACTTGCGCTTCAAAACCCCATCAGGGGTAGCAAGCGCTATATAAATACAAACCTCTTTCCCTCTTCTATCCCGCCATCTACCCTTCTCTACCCAAATAACTGAATAACATATCCACTACTCAAATTACTTCATTTTTTACTATACTAATTTTCAACACTAATCCTTAATGGGTTCCGGAGTGGCGTGCTACTCGCCAGAAAAGCACTTCAACACCCATCAGGGGTAACAAGTGCTATATGAATGCAAACCTTTCTTCCCTTTTTAGCCCTCCGCTATCCTTCTCACTCCAAATAACTGTCTAATATCCACCACTGAAACTACTTTCATATTTCACCATATTAATTCACCACTAATCCTTTATGGGCTTCCGGAGTAGCGTGCTTCAACACCCCATCAGGGGTAACAAGCGCTATATAAATACAAACCTTTTTTTACTCCTCTATCCTTCTGCTATCATTCCAAATCCAAATAACTGACTAACCTATCCACCACTTAAAATGTACTTACATGTTTCACTATACTAATTCAACACTAATCCTCTATGGGTCCCGGAGTAGCGTGCTACTCGCCGAAAAAGCGCTTCGACACCTCGTCAGGGGTAGTAAGCGCTATATAAATGCAAATACAATACAATACAATGTGCCCCTATGCTTTTTGATAGAAAATTGAGACATTTGAGGTAAGCAAATTCAGAGTGCCACTGGTGTTGTAGGGTGTTCTATACAGGAGCTGCCCTCCACCTAAACTTGGGAACTACCCAGAGTTCTCTGCTTCTTTTTTGCATAATTTATGCGGCACTCTATGCTTGAAGGGGTATTATTTTGACTTATGCTGGGTGCTCCCTTGTGTCTGGGCAAAGCTAAACCTCTCTGAAGAGCTATGATGATAGTGAACTACATGTCAGGGGTTGCCTTTATTCATTTCAGGTTGGCCCGGCTCCAGCCCCTCATTTATTTTGCCACTTACCCGGGGAGAGATTTTGCTGTGTAAATATGTGATTAATATCGCCCACTGGAACAAATGAAATGATTTTTATCCCATGTGAAGTAGATTCGTATAAACACTTGCACTTTACGAATGTTGATCATTATTCGTTTTTTGTCTTGAAGTAACCAAACGTGCACTTATTATTTTTGCCATGTTGCAAGGATGCGCTCGACATTTTGATTTGAACAGGCATTAAACAAATAATAGTGTGTGTTTGTTGAATGAATTTATAGGTTACAAGATGGTGCACAAAAATGTAACAGAGAAAATGCAGTTACACAATTGTTAGTTTCCATGAAATTTTGTTTGATCACATGGGATAAGCACTACGAGTAATGGCGCTCATTTGTCGTGAACAAGGTTGTATGTGACAACCGAATCACGTTGACTAGCGATCATCCAGCAATAAAACCCTTTGGGAACTAGGTTGGAGTGCCGTGCTTGCTTTCAGTCATTGGAAAGACAAGATTATTTTGTATATATGAGGAGTCGGTGGTCATCTCTCCACAGCAGTACCACCGGCGTTCTGGTAGCACGCCAGCATCCGCCAAAAGGAGGACGTATATGTGTATATATATATATATATATATATTATCTACTGGCGGTCGCCAGTAGATAGTTATAGTTAGAACCTATTTTCCATAGGAAATCCACTACATTCTATTTGAAATAACTCTCTTGCCGGTTGACGTATCTTCGCAAAATTTTCAAACTTTGTGGGGCGCTCCGGTCCGCTCCCTACCCTGAAAGTCTCGGGTGATTCGTCAAGCGGGGGCCGAGAAAAAGGGGGTCCCAAAACGCGTTTTCCCCATACATTTTTCCATAGGAAACTTTAGACACGGCTACAGCTCGAACTGCTGAACGGAATTACACCAAATTTGGCAAAGAGGTAGTTCTTGGTTCAGAAAGAACCCTTTTGTTAAATGGTGTAAACTCCGTTCAGTAGTTGCTGAGAAAATCAAAAGTAAAAGTACATATATATCTATGGCCGCGTCGGATTCGCGCACCCTCCCGATCACGAGCTGCATGTTAATTGGCTGTCAACACTCCAAATCAGGAAGTGTTGGCAGCCATTTTGTCCCTCGGTAGAACCGAGGGACAGAAACAAGTGCGCAAACGCACAAAGGGGGCAGGGTAGAAACACCTGACCTCTAGGTCTGCTCAGGGGTCCCACAAGGACCCCTGGGCATAAAATTATTATTTTTTTAAATCGGCAGGATGCGCTCAGGGAGCGTGGATCCTGCCGAAAAAAAGAAATCGAAGCGCGGTCCTCCGCGCTCGATAGCAACTGGCCCCGGGTGGCCCAAGTCCCGGGGGCATGGTGGGGGGTTTTAATTTATGTAGGGGGGCCTCTAAGGCCCCCAAGCCCCAGGGACCGCCACCCCCGGGGCTTTATTTAAATGATGGCGGGAGGGGTCTGAGCCCTCCCGCAGCCCCGGAGACCGCCACCTCCCGGGGCTTCTTTTTTTTTTTTTAAAACCTGTGGGGGGCTCCAGCCCCCACATGCCCCGGAGACCGCCACCTCCCCGGGCACTAAACATTTAAATATGGGAGTCCGTTACGGACCCCAAGCCCCAGGGACCACCACCTCCCCGGGGCTGTGCACTGAATGGGAGGGGGCCGCGCGGCCCCCTCCTGGAGCCCTTGATGGCCCTGGGGACCACCACCCCCAGGGCCGGCTCCTGCAGTGTCCCGGGGTGCCTACCCGGGACACTGCTGTTTGCTATGACAGGACGGGAGCCTCGCGGCTCCCCGTCCTGTCATAGCAAACTTGGTTTGCATTTTGAAAGAGAGAGCAGGAAACCTGCTCTCTCTTTCAAAATGCAAACCAATAGCTTTCCACATGGGGAGCAGCATGTTAGCTGCTCCCCATGTGGAAAAGCAATGCCGGCTTCCGCAGGAGGCGGGGAGCCGGGGACTGTGGGGATTGGGGACCCCCCACAGTCTCCAACGTGAGGCCAGGCCCCGGGGATGGGGTCCCCGGGGCCATAAGTGGCCCGGGATGGGGGCCACGCAGCCCCCTCCCCAAAGTTCCAATTTAAAAAAAAAAAAATAAAGGAAAGGCCGGCCCCGGGGATGGGGTCCCCGGGGCCTTAAATGGCCTGAGGAGGGGGCCACGCAGCCCCCTCCAAATAAAAAAATAAAAATCGAGGCCATGCCCGGGGATGGGATCCCGGGGCCAATACAGGCCCAGGGAAGGGGGCCACGCGGTCCCCTTCCCGTTTTTTTTTAAATTTAAAAAAAAAAAAATGCTCAGGCCCCGGGGATGGGGTCCCCGGGGCCAAAAGTGGAGCACGGGAAGGGGGCCACGAGCCCCCACCCATTAAAAAAAAAAAAAACGAAAAAAAAAAACGACCGGCATCGTGCCGGAGGCCCCGCCCCCTCTCTGCAGTACTCTGCAAGCGCGCCCGGGCGCATTTGCAGAGGGGAACAATTCCCCTTGAATACTGGGGGTCCCTGAGGGCCAACTAGCCCACCAGGAACTTCCAGTATGCGCCAGGGGCTGCCTTGCAGAGACGTGTACATAGGCCACGCCCTTTTTACACCTCTCTGCAACGCAGCTCTGTGGCGCTTTTTGGAAGTATATGGTGGGCTAGTTGGACTCCAGGGACCCTCAGGATTCAAGGGACTTAATCCCCCAACTTAAAACGCGCCACAGGGCGCGTTTGCACAGTGGTGAAGGGAGGGCGCGGGCTTCATGTGACATGTGTGCAAACAGGCCCCGTGGCGCGTTTTAAGATGGGGGATTAAATCCCCTTCAATCCTGAGGGTCTCTGAGGCCAACTAGCCCAACAGGTACATCCAGAAAGCGCCACAGAGCTGCATTGCAGAGAGGTGTAAAAGGGGTGTGGCCTCTCTACACGTCTCTGCAACGCAGCCCCTGGCGCATACTGGAGGTTCATGGTGGGCTAGTTGGCCCCTAGGGAACCTCATGATTCAAGGGGACTTAATCCCCCAACTTAAAACGCGCCACGGGCGTGCGTTGCACAGATGTCACCTCAGGCCCCGCCCCTCCCTTCACCATTGTGCAAATATTCCTCTAAAATCTGCCTTACTACGAATTCCGATTTACTCACCTGTTATCAGGAGAGACCTCAGTGCTGCATCTTTCAGCCCAGTACTGGTCCTGAAAAGTAATTTTAACCGTACTTACCAGTAACTTGAATTTCCTTCATAGGCTAACATTGACTGGTTTCACTTGGAAATTCTTCTAAGTGTGGAGTTTTGGAACTTTAAAATATTCCTCTAAAATCAGCCGAAATACAATTCCGATTTACTCACCTGTTATCAGGAGAGACCTCAGTGTTGTATCTTTCAGCCCAGTACTGGTGCTGAAAAGTAATTTTAACTGTACTTACCAGTAACTTGAATTTCCTTCCATAGGCTAACATTGACTGGTTTCACTTGGAAATTCTTCTAAGTGTGGAGTTTTGGAACTTTAAAATATTCCTCTAAAATCAGCCGAAATACGAATTCCGATTTACTCACCTGTTATAAGGAGAGACCTCAGTGCTGTATCTTTCAGCCCAGTACTGGTCCTGAAAAGTAATTTTAACCGTACTTACCAGTAACTTGAATTTCCTTCCATAGGCTAACATTGACTGGTTTCACTTGGAAATTCTTCTAAGTGTGGAGTTTTGGAACTTTAAAATATTCCTCTAAAATCAGCCGAAATACGAATTCCGATTTACTCACCTGTTATCAGGAGAGACCTCAGTGCTGCATCTTTCAGCCCAGTACTGATCCTCAAAAGTAATTTATCCGTACTTACCAGTAACTTGAATTTCCTTCCATAGGATATCATTGCCTGCTTTTGCTGAAAAAGTTTGTGTTGATTTTTGAAACATACAAATATTCCTCTAAAATCAGCCGAAATCCGAATTCTGATTTACTCACCTGTTATCAGGAGAGACCTCAGTGCTGCATCTTGCAGCCCAGTACTGATCCTCAAAAGTAATTTTAACCGTACTTACCAGTAACTTGAATTTCCTTCCATAGGATATCATTGCCTGCTTTTGCTGAAAAAGTTTGTGTTGATTTTTGAAACATACAAATATTCCTCTAAAATCAGCCGAAATCCGAATTCTGATTTACTCACCTGTTATCAGGAGAGACCTCAGTGCTGCATCTTTCAGCCCAGTACTGGTCCTGAAAAGTAATTTTAACCGTACTTACACGGTAACTTGAATTTCCTTCATAGGCTAACATTGACTGGTTTCACTTGGAAATTCTTCTAAGTGTGGAGTTTTGGAACTTTATAATATTCCTCTAAAATCAACCAAAGTACGAATTCCAATTTACTCACCTGTTATCAGGAGAGAACCCAGTGCTGCATCTTTTAGCCCAGCACTGACCCTGAAAAGTAATTTTAACCGTACTTACCAGTAACTTATATTTTCTTCCATAGGAATCCATTGTCTCGGTTTTCAGCAGAAAAGTTTCAAAGTGTCGATTTTCACAAACTACAAATATTCCTTAAAAATCGCCTGTATGACTTAAACGCATTCTTTCAACTGTTTACAGGAGATGCACCAGTGCTGGATCCAGGATCCAACACTGAGTAAGAAAAGTAACGATAACAGTTTTTACCTGCTAAGTGAATTTCCTTCCATAGGATAACATTGGTGATTCTATGAGAAAAAGTTTCTAAGTGTCAACTTTTAAAATACAATAATATTCCTTAAAAATCACGACTGTAACCAAAACGCTTTTACTCAACTGTTTACAGGAGATGTACCAGGACTGAATCTAGGATCCAGTCCTGTGGTTAGAAAAGTAATCCATAAAGTAACTAATTGCATTTAACTAGAAATTCACATTGAGCTGAATGTTGCATTTGTGTTTGAAAATGTGTTGCCCATTGCAACAACTGTAACTACTGTACTTAAAAGTCTATTGCCTATGTGCAAAGTATTTAAACTAAAGTAATTCATTCTGAGAAAGTATTTTTTGTAATGTAATGTATAATGTAATTACAATGTAATTTAAAAAATAAAATATGTAAAAAAATTGTTTCTAAAAATGTAGTAAATCAGTATGAAAAAAATTAATATAACAATTAATACATTTAAAAATTGTCATTTACAAAACCTTTGAAATTCACTGAAAAAACCGTAGGTTTCAGACATGTTATAGTTAGGAATTAGCATTTAAAAAACCTTTGAAATTCACTGAAAAAACCATAGGTTTCAGATATGTTATAGTTAGAAATTAGCATTTAAAAAACCTTTGAAATTCACTGAAAAAACCATAGGTTTTAGGGACAGTTATAGTTAGTTGGACATTTTACTCGTACAAAACCCGTGAAATTCCCCGTTATAGTTAGTTCAGCTAACTATAACTCGCGCCCGCAATGCACTGCTGATGACGTCACATATTACATCACTCATGACATGGTCAGTGACATCACTGATGACATCACTGATGACATCTCAAATGACATTACTGATGACATCATCCACGTGATAATCTGATGCAGCTCTTCACACCTTAATATAACCTTTGATACACCCAATCTAAATTACAGACTGCCATTCGCAAAACCATAGACACTCCAACACCAATAACTACATACCCACTCACTGATTCTTAGGTCTACACACACACATCCACTCACTCACCCGTACAGTCACTCATACTTATGGTCACTCAGTACAGGACTATCATATGCACTCTTACTCCTATATAGACACTCAAACACCGCCACTCATCCATAGAGGTACTCACACACCTAGTCAGTCATGCAAATAATTAAACACACTGCCATTTACTCACCTATACAGTTATACACACACCAGCTCACTTAATCATACAAATACTAGCACATTGTTACGCTCTTATATAATCACTGATACAAGCACACACTCATCCATACAGCCACTATCACAATCACTCACTCTCGCTTATAGCTATTTATATACTCCAACACACATATATACTGCCTTTCACATATGTAGTTACTCACACATGTACCACTGGGACATACATTCACTCACTAACACACTCTTACACACACTTACCCACCCATACAGTCTATCACAGATGCACTCTTGAAACCATCCACCCAGTGAATCACCCACTCACACATCTTTGCACAGTCGCACACACCCCATCCACACAAACACTCAGGCACCCATACAGATACTCAGGCAACAAATCAATAACTCTTATAGACACTCATGTAGCTATTCACAAACCCATGCAGCCACTTACACAGCAACAGACAGACGGATACAGACATTCACCCAGTTTAGTCACTAACCCATGCATTCAGTAAGATACGTTAAATCACTCACTTATAGAGTCAGTCACGCACCTACTAAATCATCCATACAGACACTTACACACCCACTCATTCTTCAATACGTCTTTTCCTATATATATTAAAAATATTTAAACTTTACAGAAACACACAGTCACTGGATGATGTCATCAGTGATGTCATTTGAGATGTCATCAGTGATGTCATCAGTGATGTCACTGACCATGTCATGAGTGATGTAATATGTGACGTCATCAGCAGTGCATTACGAGGCGCGAGTTATAGTTAGCTGAACTAACTATAACGGGGGAATTTCACGGGTTTTGTACGAGTAAAATGTCCAACTAACTATAACTGTCCCTAAAACCTATGGTTTTTTCAGTGATATATATATATATATATATATATATATATATATATATATACACATATATACATATAAATAGATAGATAGATAGATAGATACACATATATATATATATATATATATATATGTGTAAAATTAGTAAAAATGATTGTGGCCACATGTGCCCTCCGGTGCAAAAAGGACATTTTATTTATGAGCGTGGTACCATGTTCATTCAACAGGTTTTTTTAATGCTAGTTTGTGCCAGTCACATAAATAAATCCACTTTTTGCATCAGAGAGTGCTTGCAGTTGGGTCCACTGTCTTTGTTTCAAAAGGGGTGGGCATATATTTGTAATACGCCAGGTTTTATCTATACACTTTGCAAATGCATCTGGGCACAGATTTATCAAAATTTCAAGCAGTGCAGGGCAGCAAGCACCTTGCTGCGCTGCGTCAAAGGGAGATGGCAGGAATGCAACATATTTATTTACCAAGATATGTTCTATTACTGCTCTCTCCTTGCGCTGGCACACCGCGTGCTGCCTAGCGCCAATGCAGGCACTCTTTGGCCACGGTGCCAGGTTACAACCTTGATTGTTTTTGTGCAGAAAGGGACAGCTTCCTGTACATAAACAATCCTTAGAGGCTTTTTCCTCTTTCTAAGTGTACTGCAGCAGAATGCAGCACACTTAAAAAGAGGAAAACACAAGGAGAAATAAACGTATTTCTCCTCATTGAACACACCTCTACAGGAAAGGCGTAGCATTGTGACACTGTCCCAGGTTTACCAGTGATGGAAAATTTGGGAATGCATCAAAATAGTATTCATGGGAGCATGCGTGAAAACACCCACTCTCATTCTCCCCCAATGTAATGCCTTCCCGGCGCAGAGTAACACAAGGCAGCAACTTGCAAATTTTCCAAGCAACATAAAGCCACGTAAGGTGACTTTGCATGGCTTGATAAATATCATTTAAGGCTTTGTGTTGCCCTTGCGCCTCCTTGCAGAGTAGGGGTGCATGGTGCATGCCTGACAGGAAGGGTGTAGGACTGTAGTGGACGCCAAGTGAATGATACTGCCAGGATTTTGTTCTGCTGTGAGCCAGGCGCTCGCTTGGGCTGATTTAAGGGATGTCACTATTGCAATAATAGTATATCAGGGGTGTTACCATTCTCTGTGGCTTTATGTAGCGCATACAGTCCCAATCAGTATGCAGTATGCAAAGGGAGACAACTTGGCACATCTATAGTTAAAGGGGACTGAGAAGAAAAGATCATTCGTTGGATTGAATGAACAGTTAAAAATGTAATTTTAGGGTAGGAGACTAATTATAGGCTATCTGATTTAGAAAGTACAATGTTGTGCCTGGCAAATTGTTTTGGGGGGTTAGAAAGTACCACTAATCCTTGTTCTTTTTATCTTTATTCCTTTCATAAGGAACCCAGGGGAAGAGGTCATCCCAGGGCCAAGCGGCTGCCACCTCTACCACCACCAGCACTGCGGCCAAGGCAGATGGTTCTGCTGGCCCCAGTTAGTCATGTTTATTATTATTTCTTACTTTTAACTATTCCCACTACCAATGTATTATGGCCTTCTGTATTTACTTTTTTTCAACTCCCCTGCCTATTGTTTGCTATCCTGGCATTTCCCGGTGTCTTTTACATTATCCGTTTCCGCAGATGACTTTTTCCTGTCTGCCGCTTTCTTCTACTCCCTTTTCGTAGTAAGCTTTCCCCCGCCCCTCTTTTACATGTCTTGAGTAGTACTGTTAGAGTTAAGAGAAATAAAGTCTGGTAACATAAAGAGGATCGCAGGCCCAAGTATTCACAAAACATGTTGGTTGAGAAGGCTTTTTTGAGCAAAGTCAAAACGTATAGGGACAGAGACAGAGTGGTCATGGACCCCCTACGTTGTCTTATACTAGTAGTTTCCATGACAGTGAAGCTTGGCAGAAATTAGATCCAAACCAATACCATATGTCATTACAGAGATACTTTGACGGCGGACTGCTGTTTCTGCACCTCACATCAGTTTCATTTGTATCAGGTTCCTTGCGCAACAAGCCCTTGCACCAGCCGTCAGGTGATGCCTCTGTAAGTCAGATCCTAAGCAAATAGAGGGGTTGGGCGTGCGTCAGGTGATGAAGTCCAAGAAGCCAGTATTTTGTGAGAACTAACTGATTGAAAATAAAGATTCATTTGAAAAACTAAATACTGGCTTCTTGGACTTCATCACCTTACGCACGCCCAACCCCTCTATTCAATTCCATATGTCCTTTGCATTCCCAGCCAGGAGCTTTAGCTCAGAGACAAGGCCTTGTGCATTTGGTGTCAGAGGCCCCTCTCTTGTCCTTCCACCCATTCATTGTGTTTCATTCTTATCCGTTTGTAGATTTATCCCTCATTGTGGTTGACTACCTGGTTTTTAAAATGTCAACCAAACCTCCTAAAGTGATACTTTCAATAGGAGATAGCTAACCTAACTTTAGTGAGGTATTGCTGTTGCAACTTGTGCAAATAATCACTTAAGTGGTTAATCTGGTATCTAAAATGGCTGCATTTTGTTTTTTTTCCTAGGCATGCAGTCCACTAGTGCCACTGCCAGCGCCAGCCAGCCAGGGGAGGCGGAGAAGGCCTAGGTAGAGGGAGGGGGAGAAGTCCTGGTGGGGGCAGGCCTGTTGGGTGGTCTGGCTGGACCAGCAGGAGCAGCTATATTGATAAAAACAAAAAAGACAAATTGTAAATAATGCTCTGTGCAAACAATTGTTTTAAATAACCGGGTGGCAAAGTAGCAGTAAATTGCTCGTACCCTAGGGCCATTGGAATTTATTTGATGTGATGATTATGATTAGGAGAATCACAAGGCCAATTTTATGTTTTATTTTACCCAAACATGTTGCAAAACTGCCAAACATAAAAAAGCAGTGACTGTGGGGCAGAAAAGTAACAGGCAGAGAATAACATCACAGGATTAAAAAAACAGTGATTGGATTATTTTTTTCTTCTAAAGGCTTTTCGATAAACAGAGTCAGGCACTTTGAGTTGAAAAATAAATGACTTCTCATTGATGAGTACGGCCTTATGCACGATTATGGAGTACAAGTTGTGTGTGGTGCTCAAATAATGAAGCCATGCTCATTGCTAGCCTGCGCCTCTGCTAGTTTGCTACTGGCTGCAGCTGTAGTTGAAAATTATCTATTTTTAATTCCAATGGCTCTGCTCTTCACCAAATGCATTTCTCTTTCTACCCTGTCTCCAAAGAGGCTGATGAATAATAAATAAGATACTACGTCAGTCACACACCTAATGTATGAAATGCGGATATTAATATATTATCCTATCTGCTGTGAGTAGACGTTGAGGAAAATGAATCTAATGGACTGCACTACAGGTAAAGGAATGGATTATATAGATTTTATTTGGCACATTTGTCACTGTGTATCCCATATGCCAAACTTGATATCAAATCATGCACTTACTCCAACTTTACTCTGTGGTCTCGCCCGCCACCACGTTTTCCAACAACTTCATTTGCTGGGCAAGAACCAAGAGAAAGGAAACTTGATTTTCTCTACTACAGGGGGTAGGGTAGAGGAATTAGACAGGTAGGGTAGAACTTTTTTTATATATAATAGAGGGGCCACTACACTGATCATCGATTCATCATCTTTGGCTTATTCAGTCACAGTTCAATTTAAAAGAGAAAAATCTGAACAAGTGTAAATTAATCTGTTATGGGAAACCATGATATATGTTCTGGAATCACTTCACATGGGTATTGCATGATTAAATGTGGAACATGCCAAGAATGTCCCACCCACCCTTTCATTCATATACCATTTCCTTTCTTTAAATGTTACTTTACCTTCTTTCATTTCTCCCTCAAGCCATCAAAGCTCATTATGTAAGATTTTGCTGCATTGCAGATAGAAGAGTCCATAAAAATAACTCAACCACCGCTGTGGCTGGTAAAGCTGGGGGTTCCCCTCACAGTCATTTTTTATGAAGACGAGCGACGCCATTGCAATAGCTAGTGAGCATAGTAATTGCAAGAAATATGTGACTTACCAGTGCCTGTCCCTGCTGCCGCTTCTCCCCCTGCAGCTGACCCGTCACCGTCTCCTCCTGCAGCGGCACTGGAGCCGGCATCACCGATGTTCTGTGTCGCTAGAATATAAAACATTACACATAATTTAGATCCCAGATACGCAACCCCAAATACAACTGCAATGCAGCACTACAGCTCAGTTAGCAAGTATTTTCCAAATATCACTCTGGGCATTTGATTGGTTGTTTGACAAAGTTAGACAAGCCAGACATGGAATAACAGCAATGAAAAACATATGATGTTGGGTGGCAAATGCAATGCGAGTGGGATATCATACTTTTTTTTCCAGCCTTGCTGCTCTGTCATTGGAAACTGGTGGTGTACTGTAACTATAAATGAACGGGTCTGCAGCACACTACATTGGGGGGGATGGTCCATGATGACCATGGCCACTGTCTTGTGAACTGAACTGTGTTAAAGCTAGGCATAAGCAGGAAAAGGAAAGCCTTCTGAACAAACATACATGGTGATTTTTTTTAATTTAAAATACTAGCTTACTTGTGCCTGCTATCTGAATCTTCACGAATCACGATAGATAGCACCAACATTCCAATAGACCAATAAATATTCCAAGATTCTACGGTTCTACCCTAAGAAGTCCTCAACAATCATAAAAGGACTTACTGGGATCTGCAGAGCCGTCGGCAGCGGCGCTGGTGGTCTGCGTCGGCTGACCAGCTTGCCCTGGACCATTCAAATCGTCCCTCTTCTTGCCCTTGGGTGCTGATGAAATAAATTAAGACGATAAATAAAAATAGATTAGTGATTCTGTTAATAATCTCCACAAAATGTTTTATGAAAAGCAAACGCAGTCACTAAAACAGATCACCTATAGTACTACTAGTTTCAACTCGAGTCTATCGACTGTAGTTAAATCCATATTCCAAATCTCCTTAACAAAAACTACATTTTGAACTAATGCATTGCAGTGAATGATCTTTGATTTTATTCTATTCCCATTTCTCAACACCCTTGATGAGACAACTCAGTCTCCCTTTTTTGCAATGCATAGATGCATACTTCACCTCATTACTGTGAATTCAATTAAATAACCTGGAACTGTACGAGCTACATAAACAAAGTCACAGAGAGAACACTCTATTCAGTGATTCACTATATTGACAGAAGAAACAGTCTGCAATGGCTTCTTAATTAATCAGCCACAGTGAGCGCCTGATGAATGCGATTAGGTAGCGGCACCTGCCTAGCAGAAACTAGAAACTGGATCACACAATAATATACCAGCGTAAACTTTACTAAACATAACTTACCTCTGAGTGTGATTAGCAAGTTCAGATTTTTTTTTAGCATTGTAGAACATAAACACAAATAATTAAAACTCACCGAGCCCTGGAATCTCGACGCCTAGCAGGTAGAGCAGGTCTTGCTCCCGGTTGAGAATGTCGGCCCAGTGATGCCTCAGCTGCTAGGCGGTGCGCCGAACCTCGACTGTGCACCACACGCACCGGCGCACCATCCCCAGCGCTGCTGATGCTCCCACAGGGAGTAGCCATTACGGGGACTGCCGCCTGCTGCCAGCATCGAGGGGAGATGGTGCTGCACAAAAAAAACTAGTGCTGCCACCTCCTCCTCTCCAACGATTGCCCAGGGCTGCACACCTGGGCGGTTGTGCTGGCCACATGGAAGCCACCCCTCTGCCATGGCGCTGGGTGGGGAAATAATAAACTAAGAAAAGAAAGTAAAGAAGAAATAAAGAAGGAAAAATAAACTAAGTCAAAAAAGTCACAAAAACATGAAAAAAGGTACACAAAAACGTAAAATACACAAACACAAAGACGCATACTACTGTAAATAGTAAAAAAGTAATAAAGAAGGAGGATCACAAAGATCAACAAGAGATTTCAAAATTAGACCCAGCACCATAACAGAGAGCAGAAAAACAAGCTGGCCGCGCCCATGCGGACCACATGGAGCTGTTTACGCGTGATTTAGAACGCAAGCACACTTCAGAACCGCGTTGTGAGAAGGTGGCCTGGTATATGCTGTCCACTAATTAAAGTGGGCATCCTCTACCAGTCCACACGACCCTTATGATGTATGAGGTCAAAGATAACCTTTAGAAAGCTATCCTAGTGGTAGCTGTGGAGAGCAGCCTTCAGGCTTAATCTTGAAGGAATGTAAAGCAGCTTGTTTTACCAGAATATCACCTCCTGAATGGCTGAATGAAAGGAGAACCACACAGTAGTTATATAAAAATATGTATTTATTAATATAACACTCTCTACTAGTCTTTACACGAGATTTAGAACACAAAGCACACAATACTGAATCAATAGAACATTCGTAAGTAGCACAATACACAGCGGGCTCCAGGGGTAGACCGAACCATATACTAAAAAAATGGTATAACAATCACGACTTGACTAGACACAGTGCCTAGAGTACGTAGAATCGCTGGGACCCCAAGGAACCACCCAAGGCAGTGACACAGGGAGCCCACGGAGGACGGGTGCAGTGAGGAAACACAACCGCGTGCTCCGTACAACTCTATGGGAAAGTCGCGGTTGCAAAGTTATAGTTTAAGGACACTTCTACGAGGACTTCAAGCAAACCCTTTGGAACATAGGAGGTTCTAGAGCCAACCCACCAGTGAGTACCGAGGTACCCGTGTTACCTATCCCAGAGGAGCCGATTGCACAGGGGTCAAGTGCCGTCGGAAAGCTTCGTCATTTTCAATGGAGAGTTGCGAAGAAGTGCTGCTGCCGGGAAGGCGAAGAGTGTCCGGTGGAATCCAAGCCTGGATTCTAGGTGAGAGGAACCTGAAAGCAGAGGGGACAGAGTCTGGGTCACTTCAGGTGACCAGGGGCTCGGTAGTCGAAGGCCCACCGATGTTGGGTGCTTCAGGTGCGAAGAAGGGATGCTTGACTCTGCAGCCACGGGGACCAGGAGACGTCAAGGATGACCAGGATCCGGAGGTGAGCTGTCCCAGGAAGGATGTCGAGTGCTGATGGGTCGATGTCTGGCTGGAGCATCAACAAGCCTTGGCAAATGCAACCAACGCAGGAAGGACAAACAGGTTACGGTGTGGACCAGCAAGGTCCAGGGGACTCTGGAAGCAATGGGGAGTCAGGGCACGTCTGGAGCAACCAGGAAAGCCCAAGAACAAACAGGGTGACCCTTGCCAGGACCCACAGGCCAATGGACCAGGGATCGCAAGGAGACCTCAAGCAAGTCTGCAAAGCACCAGCCCACGGAGCACTCAGTGTGAGGAGACCGGATTTCTTCAGTGCAAATACTGCTCAGGGTCAGGACTACTCAGAGTCCAATGCACAAGCTCAGGGTCACCAACAAGCATATGCACTTGCAAATGTACATGGTGCACAGGGGTTCGGGTCACGCGGTCCCCACGAGGGATACTGGTCTCAGAATCGCTGAGAGGGCAGATCGACCTCAGGGACCTTTCGGAGACCCACCTCCTGTGTTGCTGAAATCTTCGGAGTCCTCAGGAGCTCGGGAGATGCAAGCCGGTCAGATGCGTTAGGTGCCTCCTAGTGCAGGGGAGTAACTCCTTTACTCCAAGGGAGATTCTTCAGTCGTCCAGCGTCGTGCAAAGTACTTGGTTTCTTCTTAGTAGAATCTTGTCCAGGTAAAATCTAAAGTCCTGTAGCCAGGTAACCCACTTTATACCCACGGGAAAGGGTTGGACAGATTCAGGGGACCCTCCTAGGGGAGGGGCAGGACAGAGGGGTGGCTACACCCATGTCCTTTGTCCAGTTTCGCACCAGAGCAGGAGCCAGTGGTTTGAGCTGGACTATGCACAGGGACACCAAATGTGCCCCCAATGCAGACTTTCTGGCACTCTCAGAGTGCACCCACCCAGCCCCAAAACACTAAACCCTGTCTGGGAGGTGGTCACACCGCCCTGTGACAGGATGCCTATTGTCATGCCTTCCTCTGCTTGAGCTTGGCTCAGCAGCAGGAGAGCAGAATCGTGTCTGTGGCTGGCAGCGTGCATTTTGTGCTGCCCGGGTCGAAGAAAGCTGGTACCGGGTAGACCGGTGACCCACAGTAGTGGTTTCAGAAGGGTGGAATCATACCTCCCACACCAGTTACTGGTGTGGAGGTATGATTCCAAGGTGTTTGACACCAAACACGACATGTTTCTAAGCAGCCGTTTTAAAGTTAGCATTTACCGCGAGGTTATAATGCAACTTAACCTATATGTCTGGCTGCATCAACGACAACCCCGGAGAATGGTCTCCGAAGGCTGCAGAGGGGCTCTGCTCATGCAGGGCCACCCTCTCACGTAAAACCCAGCACCCTGCCTTCAGGATTGATAAGGCCTGCCATAGGGGTGACTGATTTTAAGTGTAGTGATTTAGATAGATATAGTGAACCTATATCTAAGTAAGTGGTGCAAGCACCAGCTTACACAGGCTGCTGTAGCAGACCTGTTGTGTCATTTTGAATGGCCTCTCATGGGTGGCATAATACATGCTTCAGCCCATGGGAGGCCTCTGGGGTACCTATGCCCTGGGTACATGGTGTACTATATATTAGGGACTGATAAGGGTACCCCAGTATCCAATCTGGAGTGTACCTAAAGTACATACATAGCAATTTAAGAGAGAAAGCAGATAGACTGGGGTCCTGGATAGCAGGATCCCAGTCAGACTAGTCCAAAAACAGTGAGACATCAGCAAAAAGTGGGGGTAACCATAAGAAGCAGATACTACTTTCCTACACAACTCCCCAAACGCAAGGACATTAAACTAACCTTGACCAGTTGAGTCTTCATGTTCTAAGTGGAAATATCTGGAGAGTCCATCTGCATTGGCATGATTACTCCCAGGTCTATGTTCCACTGTATAGTCCATCCCCTGTAGGGAAATGGACCACCTCAAGAGTTCGGGGTTTTCACCCTTCATCTGTTTTAGCCATAAGAGGGCTTGTGGTCTGTCTGAACAATGAAGTGAGTGAA
Organism: Calotriton arnoldi; assembly: GCA_963921515.1. NCBI lineage: Eukaryota > Metazoa > Chordata > Amphibia > Caudata > Salamandridae > Calotriton > Calotriton arnoldi. Next base: position 1,067,856 of record CAWUFW010006375.1, on the reverse strand, counting down.
AAACAGGTATGGCCTCAGCTTCTTCAGAGCCCAAACCACAGCAAAGGCTTCCCTCTCAATAGCTGACCAACGTTTCTCTCTGGGGATCAACCTTCTGCTTATGAAAGCTACTGGCTGATCCTGACCCTCTTCATTCAATTGTGATAACACGGCCCCTACCCCCAATTCAAATGCATCTGTTTGAACAATGAATTGTTTGGAATAATCAGGACTCTGCAGAATGGGAGCAGTGCACATGGCCTGCTTCAAGTCATCAAATGCCTTTTGACAGATAACTGTCCACTGAACTTTCTTAGGCATTCTTTTAGAGGTAAGATCATTTAAGGGGGTCACTATAGATCCATAACCCTTAACAAACCTCCTGTAGTACCCAGTCAGGCCCAAGAAAGGTCTGACCTGAGTCTGGGTAGTTGGAGCAACCCAATCCATGATGGTTTGGATTTTGCTCTGCAATGGTTGAACCTGGCCTCCACCCACAAGGTGGCCCAGGTACACAACCTTACTCTGCCCTATCTGGCACTTGGTGGCCTTGATAGTGAGGCCTGCTTTTTGCAGGGCCTCCAGAACATTTCTCAGGTGGACCAGGTGATCCTCCCAGGTGGAGCTAAAGACAGCAATATCATCAAGATAAGCTGCACTATAGGCTTCCAGACCTGTGAGAACTTTATTCACCAGCCTTTGAAATATGGCAGGTGCCTTCTTCAACCCAAAAGGCATCACCACAAATTGGTAGTGCCCACTAGGGGTTGAGAATGCTGTTTTTGGTTTTGCATCCTCAGCTAATCTGATTTGCCAGTAACCAGCTGTCAGGTCAAATGTACTTCAGAACTTGGCAGAGGCCAAAGTGTCAATAAGTTCATCTGCCCTTGGAATTGGATGAGCATCAGTCCTAGTGACTGCATTGAGTCCCCTGTAGTCAACATAGAACCTCATCTCTCTCTTACCACCCTGGGTGTGAGGTTTTGGTACTAAGACTACTGGGCTAGCCCAGGGGCTACCTGAGGGCTCAATCACTCCCAGTTCCAACATTTTCTGGACTTCAGTCCTGATACAGTCCTGTAGTGTAGTTCCTATTTCCCTAATAGGCTCTGCGCATTGGAATAATATAACCTATAGGCTTGACATAGGACTAAGGTCGGTATGTCCCTATCGAGAATATTAAACTTAATTACTTGTGCCAGCTAGCTCAGAGGCCACTAGAAACTCCTTGAGAACAAGAAGGGAGTAGTTTCTGGCAACCAAAAAACATGACAACTTTGTTTCCCTTTAGAATCGGAACACGTCTCAGAATCGTGGAAACAATAGATAACAGTTTCACTCAGTCAATCGTGCATGCTTAGTTTCTACAGAGTTACACAGAAAGGAAAGACGGGCGTTTCAATAAAAGGTTTTATTGAACAGTCTTGTTTCTAGTGTAAGAGATATGTGCTGTTATGATCACAAGACAGTATGCAAGATAAATAATGTACAGCGTAAGCAGTAGAAATAAATAATACTGCGCTAGCATTATCTTTTAGCATATATTCACGTACATAAATAACATGAGCTAAAAATGCGAGTACTCATACGATGCGTCTCTAAGCTAGTTCTACCCCAATGTACCTAACCTAGTCTAGGTGTAGGGAAAGGTAAGAAGTAGGCGAAGTATTCTCTAGTATAGTATACTAAGAGTATGTTAAGTCTAGTATGCCAAGAGTCCCTCTAGGTTCTAGTCAGCTCCATACCTTGAGAATGAGAGAGGTGGGAATCTCTTTCCGGACTCGAACTCTAACACCCCGCGAAGGGAGTCAGATCACTGGAAGCTGGATTCTCTGCGAGCAGGGATGACAGCGTCTTCTCAGTGCGTCAGGCCGGGATACGGGCTCCTCTAAAGTCGAGGTCTCCTCCTAACTTGCTTGGGCAAGGGAAGGTATATTTATACCTGGTAGGTGTCTTGGAATGTTAGCATTGACGTGAAGTCGGACAGAGGAAGACGTCAGGAATGAACCCTTAAGGTATAGCGGTTCATGCATAATAAATGAGTTCTTGGAGAAATCAATAGTCCTGTGCTAGGGGAACTCCCGAAGCTTAAGGGTCTGGTTTCTAAGAACTCGTTGTGACGTTAGGGTGGACGGATGTCGGTGACCATGCCTGTATTTGGAGTGCACGGTTAATGCCTAAATAAGGACAGGGATTCTATGCCTATATAAGGGCAATTTAATTACTGCCTTACCAAACCATTGGGCGCCATCTAGTGTAGTTCCTATTTCCCTAATAGGCTCTGCGCATTGGAATAATATAACCTATAGGCTTGACATAGGACTAAGGTCGGTATGTCCCTATCGAGTATATTAAACTTAATTACTTGTGCCAGCTAGCTCAGAGGCCACTAGAAACTCCTTGAGAACAAGAAGGGAGTAGTTTCTGGCAACCGAAAAACATGACAACTTTGTTTCCCTTTAGAATCGGAACACATCTCAGAATCGTGGAAACAATAGATAACAGTTTCACTCAGTCAATCGTGCATGCTTAGTTTCTACAGAGTCACACAGAAAGGAAAGACGGGCGTTTCAATAAAAGGTTTTATTGAACAGTCTTGTTTCTCGTGTAAGAGATATGTGCTGTTATGATCACAAGACAGTATGCAAGATAAATAATGTACAGCGTAAGCAGTAGAAATAAATAATACTGCGCTAGCATTATCTTTTAGCATATATTCACGTACATAAATAACATGAGCTAAAAATGCGAGTACTCATATGATGCGTCTCTAAGCTAGTTCTACCTCAATATACCTAACCTAGTCTAGGTGTAGGGAAAGGTAAGAAGTAGGCGAAGTATTCTCTAGTATAGTATACTAAGAGTATGTTAAGTCTAGTATGCCAAGAGTCCCTCTAGGTTCTAGTCAGCTCCATACCTTGAGAATGAGAGAGGTGGGAATCTCTTTCCGGATCTCGAACTCTAACACCCCGCGAAGGGAGTCAGATCACTGGAAGCTGGATTCTCTGCGAGCAGGGATGACAGCGTCTTCTCAGTGCGTCAGGCCGGGATACGGGCTCCTCTAAAGTCGAGGTCTTCTCCTAACTTGCTTGGGCAAGGGAAGGTATATTTATACCTGGTAGGTGTCTTGGAATGTTAGCATTGACGTGAAGTCGGACAGAGGAAGACGTCAGGAATGAACCCTTAAGGTATAGCGGTTCATGCATAATAAATGAGTTCTTGGAGAAATCAATAGTCCTGTGCTAGGGGAACTCCCGAAGCTTAAGGGTCTGGTTTCTAAGAACTCGTTGTGACGTTAGGGTGGACGGATGTCGGTGACCATGCCTGTATTTGGAGTGCACGGTTAATGCCTAAATAAGGACAGGGATTCTATGCCTATATAAGGGCAATGCGAATTGTGCCTATATAAGGACATGATTCAGGAAAACCTATATACGGACACCTAAAGCGGAATACAACACCCACTCCACTTTCGAATGAACGATAATACTAAATGCTAAACATTTAAATGCTAAACATAAAATTGAGTACCACATGTTGCTAAAAACATTTCTAAAAGCATTTTAAAAGAAGGTCAAAACTGTTGAAATGCAATAGGTACTGTACATTTAAAGCATCGTTTTCATTCTAAGCATATAATGGAAATAAAATGCAACGTGAATGAAACAGAAATATATACATATGACGAAATGGTCGATAAGTTCTTAAAATCAAAGCCATTGCATATCATGGTATTAAATGAAATTTTTAGACAGATAAGGTGACAATGTGTCCCTGGAAGTATTCAAAGAAGTCCGTTCTATAAGAATAGTTCTACTGTAAGCAGATTGATTTGCCATGTATTTTCCCCCCAAAAAAGTTCAATTTTAGGAAGAGTTCCAAGTTTTGAAAAGATGAAGGCCAAACTCATTGCGTCCCTGGTATTGCGTCCCTGGTACACTGTGAGCCAAATCAAAGTCAGTGTATGGGTCTGGTGTAAACATGAAATCATCTATTTCAATAAACAAAATATCGTCTACCGATGTTGGTGACATTTGGAACACCTCATTCAGAAGGTTAATCGCACAGAGATGAGAAGCATCGCCTTCAGCATGGGATGCCGCAGCAATGTTCGCGTCCGTTGTTACCTGTGTGCCTGTCGATCCATCTCGTACCTCAGCAGCAGCAGGAAGCGTCTGTGAGATCTCAATGAATGCCGTCATCAGGATTGGTAGCCTCTGGGGACAACACAGAGCATGGGCTGTTATCGGGTCCAGCAGAGTATCGATATCCGTTGGCATGACTGATGGGGGTGTTAGACAGGTGTCTAGACGCATTCTTCACCGCAAAACAGGCAGCGTAGAACAGGTAAGATGCAATCTTGCCAGATTGGTCTGAATGACAGAAACCATGTTGTATTAAGTTCCCGTAGACGAGGTATGCCAAATAGTTGCACTATGCGCTCACGGCACTTCCGTTCTAGGAGAGCTTTCTCCACATCGCTGGGAGTGATGCCGGTGAATAGGCTTGCCATAGCGTAGTAGTAGGAATAAAAATAGGATTCCTGCAACAAGTGCTAGAATTAACGGCACACCACCAAACACCGAATGTGCGAAGTTTGGGATGATTCCGAGGACTGCTTGAAAAGGTGCCAACAGTCCTGAACAGATGGTCTTAAATACATGTACAATTCCGCTCGTATCAGACATGTTAAAGATACGTCCCATCATTTCTGCGAAATGTATAGGGCAGTTTGTACAAATTAAAGCCTGTATCTCAGCCGAAGTCTTTGCAATTTGTAAATTATAGATTTCTTTGGCCGAGGTCAAAGGCACAGTTTCTTGTATAAGCATGGCTTTCACTCTGCTTAAAGTATCAAATCGTATAAAAGAGACATTCAACGAAGGCCATAAAGGCGACTCCCTGACTGTGTCTATTGGGGCAAACAATACTTGCATACAGCAAGTGACCCTGGAGTCTACCGTTACTAGATATGGGATGCCTGACAACATGCCACAGCAACACTGATCATTCAACATGAGGTAACTCCCATTAGAAAGTTGGCCAAACGTTGGATTAATCACAGCAGCTGGTGTACCTAGCTGGTGGCAGGACAAATTTGCCACAGAACCATTACAAGCCCCGTGTAAAGATATGTCCTGACAAATTAGTGAACCGCTTAGTGCATTTTCACAGTGTGTACCGCTTAGAAACACTTCACGATCCCCACTCCAACATCTATATGTGTATGGTAAATCCCAGGATGTCTTAATGTATTCTTTACCCAACCTTTCATATTTGCCTGCTTGCATTTGTTTGAGGCAATACTGAAACTGAAAAGTAGTGACAGGCAGAGTGATTTTGCCATGAATAAGCCATTCTGTAGCTAGTTTTTCTGCTACCGTAAATGGTAATTTTTCCAGTTTTTCAATGCTCAGCACTGTATACTTTGCTCCCCTTTGTGTCAGTTCGATCTGTTTATCAGTTAGATTGTATTCTGCAAACAGAGACAACGTGTTGATAAAACGCCAAGGCACATAGCCCGCTCGCAAAGATTGCAGCGTCCAGCTTAATAACATAATAGAACGTAACTGAGATTGGCCTTGTTGTAACATGACTAAATCTTGTTCCAGTATGTCAATAGCAGAGGATACAATGTTGTCCAATGAATAAATTCTGGATGACAAAGCTGTTAACCCATTGTCGACCACAGAGAGAGTTTTCTCCAAATTAATACGATCAAGTTCACGTATTTGTTCTGCGGCCTCTACCTGTGACACCTTCCATGCTTCATTATAAGCAGCATAGATGCCGGCATATATGAAACGTTTTTGACGCGGTTTTCTTGGTCCTAGCAAGAATTCCCTAAGGTCTGCGTCTTCTTTAAGTAAAGATAAGTGTTGTTTCACATCCTTAAGTGTAGATTTTTGCAGCCAATCGAGGCATAATTTTCCTACACTGTATGTTGTTACTACCCCCGGATGTTGTCTTTGGACATATCTTGGGTCTGGCCTATGAATAGTAAAGCCCTGTGTTTTATTCAGGAATCTTTCTTGACAGGTGTTTGTGTCTGTGGGCCAGATCAACCATTTTCTCCAATCAGGATTTGTTCTGTTGAGTTGTAATATTTGGTCAACTGTAACCGCTGCCTGTGTATTGTTATTACCGGCAGGTGTTGGTACAGAAGGTGTTTTCATGTCTTTGATCTTGGCTAACCCAAGGCAAGACGTTTGTTGTACAGTGTCATTCAAAAACATTATTTGCTGAGGGATGATACACGCTCTAAACAAAGCTTCTATCCCCTGCACTTGCCAATTTTTAGAACCCCAGACAGATTTTGTGTCTATTGTGTCTTTCCACAAGTCGAATCCATGTCTAGACAGTTGGGTAATAAAGGCTGCAGAATAAATTTGTTTTGTGTTTGTTAACATAATTTTCTGTCCTGTTTCGTTTACATTTTTATAGTAAAATGATTCCGGATCAGATGTATTGTACCCTGAAAAATAGGGAAACTTTTTAGCAAACGTTTTTGAACTACCTTTTGGTGGTGTAGGACAATGCTCCCATTGGTTAAACATAAACACATTTCTAGGTGTTGCAGATTTATGCAAGAAATGATGACCATAGTGGTTATAGCAATATAGCTGTTCATAGTCTGATGAACCCTCTAAATATTCATTATTAGAAAATGCAGCAGACCTTTCTAGGTCAAACATCATATTATTTACAGTTTCAAAGTCCCAATCATCAGAATAGGTACTGGAGGTAATAAAATCACTTAGTGAAATTTTAAATAAATGTGGAATGTTCAATTGTTCCGTAGGGCCGAATATATCGAAATCAGTTTTGTCCCACACTATACCATCCTGTATAGGAACGGCTGTGATGTTCACTGCTGACAAGTCTCTTGTTTCACGATGGGATGATTTGTGTGGTTTTAAAAGTAAGTTCACATTTTTACTTTCAATGTCCAAACGGATGTATCTGCCATTTATAAGCACGCTGATAGTCATAACCAAAGCTAGCCAAAGCAGAAAGAAAAATATTCCAGAAATAACCCAAAGTTCAATCCATGGTGAAACCAGATAAGTCTCTTTCAGGAAATGAAAAAGGTCTTGTACTTGTTTTTTGAAAGTTTTTGATGCTGGCGTCGTTTCAGGTTCACTGGGATCCTCAGAAAACGTATCAAAGTTAATGAAATAGCCAGAAGCAGTTCTGTCAATTGTTGAGATTGCATCAGGATTTGTTGAAATCGCTGGAACCAGGTGATCACTTATTACGTTGGTGTAGACAGGTGTATTTGGACGAACTGTTACTTGAGTTTCAAGAGGGATGAGTTTCATAGCATTGTTGCTTAGTCCTTCATCTGTTACTGCTGTATTCTCGATAGTTATCAGTCTTTCAGTCTGAACCTCTTGGATAGTAGCGAGGGGAGTGCGTCTGCTACTAGGTCGGAGTCCACAAGGCCTACTATTTAGTATTGGCCACATACTGTGGTTTGATGAGGTTGATGGACACAAATCTTTTCTCCTTTTTTCGAGCAAGGGGCGGCAGAAGTACTGTTCTTGTTCCGTGAACGGCTAGGACAGGTACTGGTTGTCTGTAAGAAGGTCCAAATTCCTTCTTGTCCGCAATCTTCTCTCTGACTAGATCCCCAACTTTTGGGATCCAGACAGGCCTTGCTGGGACTGCCGGTTTTTCCCCAGTGGTGGTTGGCTTCAGGAACACGTTGCTTTGTTTCGATCTTAGTTCATTTAGATCCTGTAAAACAGCCAAACGATCTTTGATATCAAAGGGTTTATTTTCCACCACTGTGCCTTTACATTCGAGATCGGGAACCCACATTCTTGTCCCAAATAGGACCTCATATGGAGTGACCCCCCTAGAGAACTTCTTGGCAAATTATTTAATGAGCGTTGGACCCCATAAAGATGTTTGACCCACCCATCACCCGAACCTAATACTCTAGCTGTTATAGACTGCTTTATGTCCCGGTTTTTCCTTTCCACAACAGAATTTCCCTCAGGATGAAACGGAGAGGAGTACCGCAATGCAACGCCCAGACTGGCCATGGCTTCTTTGTAAGCCCGAGAGCTAAACGCAGGGCCCTGGTCAGAATGTAGCGTGCCTATTGCGTATGTGCCGATAAAGACTTGCAAATCTTTTATAACAGTTCGAGCGTCAGCCGAGCGCTGAGGCCATATCCATAGGAACCTTGAGCACGAATCCACTGCGACCATGATATATTTATAGTTACCGTCCCTTTGCAAGGGACCGCAGTGGTCCAGGTAAACACAAGCTAATGGTTTGTCTGAAATTAACAGGGGTGTCTGCGCAGGACATTTCACTGTGGAGACTTTCATCTGTTGGCATATTTCACATTCCAAAACATAGTTCTTGGTCTGTTTCCTAATGCTAGGCCACCAATATCTTTGTTTCAGTAAAGATACTGTTGCAGAAATACCTGCATGGGCAGAAGCTATCCCTTCATGTGCTGCTAGGATTAGTCCTAATCTGCGTTCCTTGTTTGGAATTACCCTATCCCCCACTCCAGGGATTTGAGCAAAAGGAACGTCGTTCGCATCAATTACATAAGAGTACTTGAGTGGAAACTTTTTAGGTAACGCTGCACCACTGCCTTTGCTTGTAGCATTGACAGCCAACATTATCTCACTGTCTATTCCCGTTTTTGAACGAGTGATCGCAGCTACGGAGGTCGTCTGAACAGCCCCCTTTGCGGCTTCGTCAGCCAATGAATTCCCTGCAACGTGAACGCCATCACGTTGATGACTCAGTGTATGGATCACGTGAGCCTTTGGTAGTTCGTTTTTCAACTGAACTACTTGTTTCCAAAGTGTTTTATGCTTTATTGTGCCACCTTTTGCATCTTTGAACCCATTTTCAAGCCAATTTTGTATATATTCATTATAAGACTGCACACAGTAGAAAGAATCGCATACTATGAGTGTGGGGAATTCTCGATCTGTACTTTCAAGTGCCAGTTTGAATGCTTGTAGTTCAGCTCGCTGAGCTGGGCAATCTCCTAGAGATTGAGTTTTAGTTACCATTGGTCTGAAGTTACCATCTCGCATGCGACCTTTAACGATTGCGCACGCTGCACTGTAAGCTTGCTTACTCCCTGTAGCGGGTTGTGCGGATCCGTCAGTGTAAATTATAAAGTCATACTGATCGAGAGGCAGAATTTCAGTGGGCAGAGGACATTCATGTTCATATTGCAGGAACGCTTGTGTTTTTAAATCAGGATCAAAAACATATTCAACATCTGTTGCAGCAAGAGAATTAACCCATTGTATACATCTAGGATGTAAAGCTTTTGCATTTGGAATGCTCGCTGTTGTGACCGCCTCTAAGGCAGGTACTGGAGTTACGACAATAATGCGTTTCCCTTGGGCTAGAGCTCTTTCTTTTGCTACTGCAGTTTGAACTGCTGTCAGTATTTTTTCTGTTGAAGTGAAGCGCATTTCTGCTTGTGTATACAAATTTGATTTGTATGCTATTGGTACTTTTTCACCCTCATTAAATGTTAAATAGGTGAATCCGCATTGACCCGAAATTATTCGGATCACTAAATTGCGTTGACTTACGCGTGTTTGTAAGTGATTTGTTGCTAACATGTTAGCTTGGAGTGAACGCAAGATTTCTGTGTGTTCTTGTGTCCAATTTTTGATTGAAAAATCAGGTTTGATTAATTCGTAGAGAGGTTTAACCCTTTCTGCGTAATTTAGAATGTATGTTCTTCCAAAATTTAGGAAACCCAGGATGGATTGTAAATTTTTCAGCGTTTTTGGAGGTTGGAGCAGCGCACACTTTTCTAAAAAGTTAGCTGCCAAGCTCTTGCCTTCACTTGAAAGCTCATATCCTAGGAAAAGGACATTGAGATGGGCAATTCTGGATTTTTTAAAGTTGAATTTATAGCCCTCAGAGGCGAAACCCAATATAATGGTACTCACCCTGTTCAAGTGCCTATCTAGGTCCATCGTCTGTCAGATAGATGTCATCGACATATGACAATGCCTCATTATCATAAATTTGTAGTAACTCTGTTACCCTCGCTGAGAATAACCCTGGGCTGTTCTTGAACCCTTGTGGGAGCCTACAAAATTGACGCTGGGTCCCCATTATTGAAAAAGCTGTTAAGTACCTGCTTTCAGGTGCTATGTTTTGACAAAAGAAACCATTTGAAATGTCTAATGTGGTTTTATAGTTTTTACGCACAATGTTATTCATTAATGCTGTACTATGTGCATTTTGCACTGCAAATGTTTTAGAACAAGTGTTTAAGTGTCTGTAATCCAAAACTAGACGATATGTATTGTCTGGTTTGGAGACAGGAAACAAAGGATTGTTCATTGAGGAGGTGCATGTTTCAATCACCCCTTGGTATTGAAGTTGATCTAAGATCTCCCTGACCTGTTTTTTAGCTTCTTGCTTTATTGGATACTGCCTTTGTGCAGTAGGTTCATTTTTTAGATGTATTTTGTGGTGAGGTGAGTCCTCATCCCATCCTACATGATTTTTATATAATGCTGGGGCCTGGGCAACTGCCCATTTCCTGGCATAAGTATATTTTAGGTGAATTGGAATCTGGTTGGAGAAGGCAGGCATAATAATGTCCTCGCCTTGTGGGCACTCCCTGACAAATTGTGGTGGCCAGTCTTTTTCTGCTAGAAGTATATCATAACCCCTTGAAAGTTTCTCCCAAAAGAGTGCTTTCACTTTTCTTGGTATGTCTCCCTCCATTCGGAGTGTTATTCCATATAACTTTTGTGGAGAACTAACCCTGGTTTCTACAGTTTCTACTGTGATGTACTCATTCAAGTCCACTATCTCCAGAAGTTCCTTCAGGTTCTGGCGAGCTATTGTGACTTCTGCTGCACTGTCCAGCATTGTCTGAGCCCATTCTCCGTTCTTGAGTTGTGTTCTCAGTATCCTCGGCATGTCTGATCTTCAGACCTGCTACCTTCTTTTTTGAGAATTGAGGTTTTGATTTATTTTTCTGAACGTGTTTGTCGTCTTTGGACTTCACGCGTTCATCTTTATGTTCTGACCGTCCTCTTCTTTCCGATGTATGTGACGATATCTGAAAGGTACGAGAGGAACGTGTATCAGTATCTTGATACCTGTCAGGTTTTCTTAAATTATCCCTATTCCTGAGGTTATACCTCCTTTCAGAGGGCTCCTTTTGAGGAGTCCTACCTCGGGATTGAGAACGTTTCTCGTTTGAATTTTGTTTATTAGGTTCCCACTTCTTTTTAGAAGATGTAGGAGTTTGTTTAATAGAGTCCTTTTCAGGATTCTCAGATAGTTTTGGCTTCAATGGTCTTCCACCCAAACTATCTCTGCCTAATTCTGCATAAGATTGTTCTATTATACTGGGTAGTTCATGTTGATGTTCTGTTACATCAAATTCCCTTAATCGTTGGCGGATCGCCACTGATGCTGCCTCCCCTTTAATATTAGATAATATTATTGTTGAGACCTGGTCGAAATTTTTCAGTAATTTCATACCTAAATTCAGAGCAGCTTCTGCCCCGTATTCTTTTTGAATTTGTTTCAGGACATCTGGTATTACTGCAATTGATGGAACACCATGTGTTTTAGTATAGATGGCAGCAAAGACTGCGCCCCAAGTGGTGCAATCTTCCAGTTGTGGTGTGATCCCCATTGGTAAACAGATTGTTAATATTCTGTGTTTTTCATAAGGGCTAGTATTAGGAAATACTGCTTCTATTTGAGTAATTTTTTGAGCTATCCAGAATGGAATTTGCTCACGTTTTGTGGGCATTTTACCCATGACTGCTTGTAAAGTCTGTGGAGTAATTTTTAGTGTATTCCCCTGTTGAGGGGTTTGATTTGGAATGGTCAATGGTGGTTGGACTGTGAGAGTCCGCATGACATATTGGACTAATTGTCTGTACATTTTTATTAACTCTGTAAGTTGAGTAAGTAATTCCTCGTCTGACATCTCTTCAATGTCAGGATGAGGTGTGTAGCCGGCTAGAATCAGCCATGTTGCTCTTGGTCTACCTAGTGGACCGAGCCTGGTAATGTTTTTGTGATGTTTTAGGGTGCCTTTAAACCAGAGCTGATGCTCCTGGTATGTTAGTGGAATTTCAATATCCTCGAAAGGAATATATTCCTCTGGTGGTTCATCTTCTTTGTAGAAGTGAAACACTTTTGTTACTGGATTTGATTCTGGGAATACTATCCATGAATAGAATACCTCTGTCTGAAAGGATTTGTGTGCCTCTATCACGAAAACTGTTCTACCTCCTCTCGGTGGTAGGCCGTGTTTTCTGTTCCCCTACCTAATGCAGCCTCTCGCCCTAGAAGAGCTTCCTGTCTCACGCCCATTGAAATTGACTGCCTTCTCAAGTCTTACTCATCCAACACGGACTCCATCACGAGCCCAAAGGGAATAATTCAAACCATTCACTCCAACGCAAACAAAGTACCCCACCACAACCTCAGAGCCATAAACAACGATAACCTCAAGAGAGTGAACATCACTCAGACTCCTCTCCCCCATACTCCGGCTCCACTCAAATGCATACTACTCAACTGTAGGTCTGCTAGCAAACACGCGTCCAAGATCTTCGACCTCATACTACACAATGAGATAGATATCATTATCCTCACAGAAACTTGGCTCAACCCTTCGTCCACTCCTAGTCTTGACCTCCTTGTGCCCCCCACCCACGACATAATTCGTCTTGACAGAGTTAAGAAGCTGGGTGGTGGCCTAGCTTGTATACATCGGAACACGCTCGCGGTCTCCCTCTCAGAGTCCTCATCTCCAGTAACTTGCGAATACCTTTGTCTTAACATCTCAAGTAACAATCATCTGGTTTGCAAACTACACACATTCTATCACCCCCAGGCGACAATCTCCCTTCATTGAACAATTAATGGAAATCATCTCCCGGCAATGTGGATTCAGCCCAGTCCCACATTTACCTTGGGGACTTTAACCTTCACTGGTCTAACACCAATGACCAAGCAGTCTCATGCCTCAATTCCTTCTTGAATGACCACGAATTGATTCAACACTGTGACCAGCCTACTCACATTAAAGGGGAAACTTTAGACCTCATCATCTCCAAAGGTCATACCATCTCATTGGATTCCATCATACCATGTGATTGGTCAGACCATCACATCATCTCCTTCCATATTAACACTGAGGTTTATCAGAGTAAGGCTCAAAAAACCAAAACAAAGATTTGGAAAAGGGACCTCAGAGATATCAACACAGCTGACCTAGCAACCCGCTGTAATCGGGCCCTCTCTCCCCAATTGGACATACTTGAAGTCCATGCTCTCACAAACTTCTACAACTCTTCTATTTCCAACATCATGGATTCTATGGCCCCACTACAATAAAAAAATGCACCTGCAAAAATATCAAAACCTTGGTTCAATGGCAACCTAAATTCGGAACGTCGCAATCTAAGGGCCATAGAACGTACTTGGAGATCCACTCCATCTGCGGACCATCTAAAAAACCTTAGAGCAGCCAGAAGTTCGTATAACAAACAAATCAAGACAGCAAAGGCGGAGTATTTCAGATCCCAACTTAACCAAGCGGCTAATCGACCCAAGAAACTGTTTGAACTGGTTAAACAACAATCGGTGGTTGCCCCTAACCGATCGGCCTCTGAAGTCAGACCTCACTTTTGTGATGATCTGGATGCCTTCTTTACTGAGAAAACTAGACTTATTAACTTGGATCTGGAAACCAGGAGGGCTCTACTGCTACCTAATGAACCTGCACCCCCACGGGCCGTACGAGACAAGATAGCACCATGTAGCGGGGTATCAAGAACAACGCTTCCTGGGACACCTTTACCCCCTTCTCTGAAAATGATATCAAAAAGGTTCTTCGAACTATCAATCCATCTAATCACTTCAGTGACCCGTTTCCACCTTCCATCTTCAAAGTGATCAAGGATGAAATCTCCCCATTCTGGACAAAGATCGTCAATGCATCTTTATCACAAGGCACGGTCCCAGTATGCCTAAAAGAGGCTCAGGTAACTCCGATATTAAAAAAAACCACAGCTGACAGTACAGATCTTAACAACTTCTGACCTATCTCCAGCATCCCCACTCTAGCCAAACTCCTTGAAAAATGCGTCCAGTCACAACTATGTGCGTACATCGAAAATTTCCATCTCCTGGACCAACACCAATCTGGCTTTCGTAGTGGGCACAGCACTGAATCGGCTCTTACCCACGTGATGGATGACATCTTAATTATGCTCGATTGTAATGAATCCTGCCTCCTTATCCTACTTGACCTTTCCTCCGCATTTGACACGGTCAATCATGACAACCTCCTATTCATTCTGGAGCATAGGATGGGTCTTTCGGGTCAGGTGCTGCTTTGGTTCTCGTCCTTCCTGCAGAACAGGTCCCAAAGAGTGAAAGCGAACCACTCTCTCTCCCAGCCATCCCCAGTCAGCATGGGGGTTCCCAAGGGTCCTCCTTATCTCCCATTCTCTTCAATTTATTCCTGGAACCATTAGCTAATGTTCTAAAATCTTTGGACATTCGCTTCCATATGTATGCAGACGACACCCAACTCTATCTGAAAATCTCCTCCCCGGATGATATCGCTTCACTCAACTCCACCCTACTGACGACCCAAAATTGGTTAACTGAGAACCACCTACTGCTAAACACCGCCAAAACAGAATTCCTCCTCATCTCCCCCCCGAAACATACTCCTATAATCGACCTATGGATGAGCCAACTCACCGCCTTCAACTGCTCTGCCCGCACTTTCGACTCAGCTAAATCTCTAGGAATTACCCTGGACAAGCATCTGAATATGAAGACTCACATTAGCAACGTGTGAAAGGGAGCTAACCACCTTTTAAGAACACTCAGGAATCTCAAACCTTTCCTACCTCAATCAGATTTCAAACAAATGGTCCAAGCGCTTGTCTTGCCGAGACTTGACTATGGCAGTGCTACGCTATGTGGCCTCCCCAAATACACTTTGGCCCCCCTGAAGGCGTCATTGAACGCGGCGGCCAGATTGATCATGGACACTAAGCGAAAGGCACACATCTCCCCGGTTCTAAAATCTCTAAACTGGCTACCTTACGAAGCTAGAATTCAACTGAAGATTGCCTGCCTATCACACAAAGCTCTACACTTCAAAACCCCCATCTACCTCGCACAAAAACTAGAACTATCTGGAGGAGGTAGACCTTCAAGGAGTGCAAATTCCCTCCTTTTAAAACCACAGATCTTCCGCAAAAAAGAACATGCCAACGAGCCTTCTCTGGCTCTGCTCCAAAAATGTGGAACTCTCTTCCACCGGAAATTCGGAGGATCTCCTCAAAGGATACCTTCAAACTGGAAGCTAAAAGATTCCTCATGAATAAGTTCTTACCTTAACATGAGGGACATTTGTTAGCTCTAAGCGCATCGGACATACCATAGCATTTGTTATTATCCCTGTTTAAGTTTATGATTCTGTTTTGGTTATTATTCCTGTACATGATTATTGTATTTACTCCCCTTAAGTCATTACGACCTATCGCCTAGCCCATTCTTCGTTCTCCCAGGTGTATAATTGATCTGGTAGGTGTTCACCATTTGATTCAATGCCATTAGACTCCCCATCTGACTCACTTTCTGCTTATCGTTTTGATATTGGTTATTATGTCTGTATATGATTATTGTACTTACTCCCTTACGTCACTTTGCTCCATTGTATAGCCCATTCCCCGTTTCACTCAGGTTTATGAATGATCTATCATGTGTGCATTATCTGATTCAATACCTATTAGATCCACCATATTAGTCGCATGTTTCGATTTGTTACCTCTTTTCCTTCAAACTGTAAAGCGCTCTGATATCCTTCGGGATCAAGTTCGCGCTATATAAAACTTTATAAATAAATAAATAAATAAGTTTTAGAGTGATGGCTCTTCTTAAGTTTGGATGGATGTCTATAACACCCTCCTCGGTTTCATTTAAACCTGTAAAGTTAAAAGCTGTTACGACTGGTTCAGCCGCAGCTACACCGTTCCCGGTGTTTTCGTCCCCGTGTATGGACATTTGTTTTTTGAAAAATGTAGAACAAGTTTCAAGGAAACAAAAGATAAGGTGCACAATTTTTTGGAACACTGTATCCTTCAATGTTGAACAAACCAAAATAGCTAATATATAGGGTTTCTGTCCTATTTAGCTTTGGCGGATATTTAACCCTACCCACTCCAGACGTCTTGTGGAGTATGTGAGTAGGGGTCTCTGAGAGAAAAGCACGACTGAGTTACTCAGTATCTAGCGTTTAATTACTGCTTTACCAAACCATTGGGCACCATCTAGTGTAGTTCCTATTTCCCTAATAGACTCTGCGCATTGGAATAATATAACCTATAGGCTTGACATAGGACTAAGGTCGGTATGTCCCTATCGAGTATATTAAACTTAATTACTTGTGCCAGCTAGCTCAGAGGCCACTAGAAACTCCTTGAGAACAAGAAGGGAGTAGTTTCTGGCAACCAAAAAACATGACAACTTTGTTTCCCTTTAGAATCGGAACACATCTCAGAATCGTGGAAACAATAGATAACAGTTTCACTCAGTCAATCGTGCATGCTTAGTTTCTACAGAGTCACACAGAAAGGAAAGACGGGCGTTTCAATAAAAGGTTTTATTGAACAGTCTTGTTTCTCGTGTAAGAGATATGTGCTGTTATGTTAAGACAGTATGCAAGATAAATAATGTACAGCGTAAGCAGTAGAAATAAATAATACTGCGCTAGCATTATCTTTTAGCATATATTCACGTACATAAATAACATGAGCTAAAAATGCGAGTACTCATATGATGCGTCTCTAAGCTAGTTCTACCCCAATATACCTAACCTAGTCTAGGTGTAGGGAAAGGTAAGAAGTAGGCGAAGTATTCTCTAGTATAGTATACTAAGAGTATGTTAAGTCTAGTATGCCAAGAGTCCCTCTAGGTTCTAGTCAGCTCCATACCTTGAGAATGAGAGAGGTGGGAATCTCTTTCCGGACTCGAACTCTAACACCCCGCGAAGGGAGTCAGATCACTGGAAGCTGGATTCTCTGCGAGCAGGGATGACAGCGTCTTCTCAGTGCGTCAGGCCAGGATACGGGCTCCTCTAAAGTCGAGGTCTTCTCCTAACTTGCTTGGGCAAGGGAAGGTATATTTATACCTGGTAGGTGTCTTGGAATGTTAGCATTGACGTGAAGTCGGACA
This sequence comes from Calotriton arnoldi, assembly GCA_963921515.1. NCBI lineage: Eukaryota > Metazoa > Chordata > Amphibia > Caudata > Salamandridae > Calotriton > Calotriton arnoldi. The sequence goes on along the minus strand of CAWUFW010006375.1, from coordinate 1,050,633 downwards.
GAGGAAGACGTCAGGAATGAACCCTTAAGGTATAGCGGTACATGCATAATAAATGAGTTCTTGGAGAAATCAATAGTCCTGTGCTAGGGGAACTCCCGAAGCTTAAGGGTCTGGTTTCTAAGAACTCGTTGTGACGTTAGGGTGGACGGATGTCGGTGACCATGCCTGTATTTGGAGAGCACGGTTAATGCCTAAATAAGGACAGGGATTCTATGCCTATATAAGGGCAATGCGAATTGTGCCTATATAAGGACATGATTCAGGAAAACCTATATACGGACACCTAAAGCGGAATACAACAGTCCCTGACATGGTCAGGTTGCCTGAAATCTTATTTTTAACAGGCAGACTGTCACCTGTGTCCACCTCATGTGTACACCAGGTAGTCTGACTTGGAGTCAGTGAAAACATATGTCTGTACTGATTGAGGACCTTCCTACAATCAGTCTGTTGCTGTTCAGTGAGGCTGTCTGCCAAGTCTACACCATCAACTGAACCATCATCAGGGTTCTGAGAGAGCAGGTCAGGGAGTGGATCACTCTCTTCCTCCTGTCCCTCATCAGTAGCCATGAGCAAGCCCATGTCTGCCCTGTCCACATATGGCTTGAGCCTGTTCACATGGAGCACCCTGTGGGGGCTCCTGGGAGTTCCAAGGTCCACCAGGTAGGTAACCTCTCCCTTCTGCTCAAGAATGGTATGGGGCCCACTCCACTTGTCTTGGAGAGCTGCTGTGGCCACAGGCTCCAACACCCATACCTTCTGTCCTGGCTGATACACAGTCAAAACAGCCTTTTGGTCATGCCAGGCTTTCTGTAATTCCTGGCTAGCCTCAAGGTTTTTGGATGCCTTCTTCATATACTCAGCCATCCTGGAGCGGAGACCAAGTACATAGTCCACTATGACCCGTTTAGGTGGTTTGAGAGGTAACTCCCATCCCTCCTTAACCAAACATAAGGGACCCCTAACTGGATGTCCAAACAGAAGTTCAAAAGGGCTGTAGCCAACCCCCTTCTGAGGAACCTCCCTGTAGGCAAAGAGAAGGCAGGGCAAAAGGATATCCCATCTACGCCTGAGCTTGTCAGGGAGACCTTTTATCATGCCCTTGAGGGTTTTGTTGAATCTCTCAACTAACCCATTGCATTGTGGGTGATAGGGTGTGGTGAATTTGTAATTCACTCCACACTCCTTCCACATAGCAGTAAGATAACCAGACATAAAGTTTGCACCTCGGTCTGATCCCACCTCCTTAGGGAAACCCACTCTGTAAAAGATTCCCAGGAGGGCCCTGGCCACAGCAGGAGCTGTGGTGGTCCTAAGGGGTATTGCCTCTGGATACCTGGTGGCATGGTCCAACACCACTAGTATGAATCTGTGCCCAGATGCAGTTGGAGGCTCCATGAGACCAACAATGTCAATCCCAACCCTCTCAAAGGGAACCCCCACCACAGGTAGTGGTATCAGGGGGGCCTGTGTAGTACCACCTGCCTTACCACTGGCTTGGTAAGTGATACAGGAGCGACAAAACTCCTTTGTGTCGTCTGACATGTGAGGCCATTGAAAGTGAGGGACAAGCCTGTACCAGGTCTTGCTTTGGCCTAAGTGTCCTGCTAATGGGATGTCATGTGCCAGTGTTAATAGGAAGCCTCTAAACTTCAGAGGTATAACCAACCTCCTGGTAGCACCAGGCTTGGGGTCTCTACCCTCTGAATATAGAAGTCCATCATCCCAGTAGATCCCGTGGGACACACTGGCACTCCCAGCAGCCTCAGCAGCAGCTTGCTGTCTGAGGGGTTCAAGAGAGGGGCAGCTCAGCTGCTCCTGGCTCAGATCTTCCCTGGAAGGGCCCCCTGTCCCCAAGAACTCAACCTGGTCAGGTTCAAGTTCCTCTGAGACAGTTCCTTCACAGGGACTGAGATCATCTCCCTCAGGAGACTGATCCTCACTCTGAGGCAGGGGGGAAGACTCTGCCTTACTCCTACTGCTCCTTCTCTTGGAAGGCACCTGGTCCATCATTTCAGGATCCAGGGCCTGTTCAGTGGAAGACATTTTTGCCTGTGACCTAGTCATGGCAAACACATCTGCAGGGATGCCCAACATTTCTGCATGTGTCCTGAGTTCCACTTCAGCCCAGGCTGAAGTCTCCAAATCATTGCCCAACAAGCATTCCACAGGGAGGTCTGAGCTAACCACAACCTTCTTAGGGCCAGTTACCCCTCCCCAGGTGAAATTCACAACTGTCAAGGAATGGTCTGTCCTGACATTGCTAGCATTGGCCACTTGGTACATCTCACCAAGTATGATCTGGTCAGGGCCCACAAGATCTTTTGTCACCATTGTGACACTTGCTCCTGTGTCCCTATATGCCATGGCCTCCTTTCCATTTATCAAAGGTTGTTGTCTGTACTTGCCCAGGTTACTGGGACTGACAAATAAGGAGGCAATACCCATGCCTCCATCACAGGCCAAAACAGCCTGAGTTGGAATTCTGACTAGGTCAGAACCCATCTCAGATCCCAGGGTTAACCCTACTATACCCTTGTTCCCAGTACCACCACTTGGAGCTGAACTAGGGGGAACAGTTGCCTTAGGGGCAGTGGTGGTGTTGGCAGGAGGATCCTTGGCCCTTGAACAATTGGCATCTATTGTCCAATGGGCTTTCTCCTTACACAGGAAGCACCAAGGTTTCTTTTTATTTTTACCCTTGTTATATTGTGACTCCCCCAGATGCAGGTTTTTGGGGCCCCTGTGAAGACTTCTGGTCTTTACCCTTCTCCCCACCCTTATCTGGAGTTTTAGCATCTTGCTTCTTTTGGTCACCACCTTGATTCTGAGTTTTCTGCTTCACCCTGGTTCTGACCCATTTGTCTGCCTTCTTTCCCAATTCTTGGGGAGAGGTCAGATCAGAATCAACCAAGTACTGATGCAACAACTGGTTTTGGCAATTATTAAGGATCTGCTCCCTCATAATTAAATTGTACAATCCTTTAAAATCATTCACTTTACTGCCAAGTAACCAGCCTTCCAGAGCCTTAGTAGCACAATCTACAAAGTCTACCCAGTCCTGAGTCTGTGTCTTCTGGGTGTCTCTGAACTTAATCCTGTACTATTCAGTGGTTAAGCCAAACCCATCAATGAGAGCACTCTTCAGGACTGAATATTTGTCAGCATCCTTTTGTCTAACAGTGAGGAGCTTATCTCTACCTTTGTCAGCAAAGGAGAGCCACAAGATAGCTGCCCACTGCTCCTGAGGGACCCTCTGTACCTTACAGGCCCTCTCTAGTGCAGTTATCCATTTGTGGATGTCATCCCCACTCTGGTAGGGAGGGACTATCTTGATCAGGTTCCTATGCTCATGAGTATACTCCTTAATCCTAGGGACACTGTTGCTGCCACCATGGGACTCTAGTCCCAATCTCTTTGTAGCTCTCTGGAGCTCTAGGGATTCCCTGTCTTGGGCCAACTGCTCCTTCTTGAGGCTAAGCTTGGTTTTCTCAAGCTCCAGATGTTGGCACTGTCTATTATAAGAGGATTCCCCCCTATTTGATATGGAAGTCCCTACAGAAGTTCCTGAGTGTCGAGATTCTACAGAGGGAGATCTGGATCTCCTAGGTAAACTCTGTACTCTTCCTGGTGGAGTAAAGAGAGGGCCACTGGGGCCTTCTCCCCCACCTAAAGGAAGATCTATGTTGTCCAGGTTAGAATCATCTTGAGCCTCCTGGCCAGGGTTTGAGTCCAGGTCAAAGAAGGTTTCACTTCCTGGCCTTTCCTCATTCCCTGCCCCACCCACTCTATCTACCTCATCAGACCCTGGGGTCTTCCTAAGGTCATCCAAGAGCAAAATCTCAATGAGACGTTGGGTGTTTGCACTTCTTCCTGTCCTCAACTTCCTAGACCCACACATGGCTTTCAATTCCTGGAATGAGAGGCCATTGTACCTAGTTGGCAGAGAGCCACTGGCTTCTCCTCTAGAAGACATACTAGTGTTATGTGGTGTAGGCACCTACCTAACCTAGTGGAGACTAAAATCTCTTGAGTTGGAGAAAGGGTGTGCTAGACCCTTGACTTACCCAACTCCAAGTTCAGTAGAACTTACTTATTCAAATCTTGATGTATTATATGTGCCTAATACTTAGTGGTTTTCAGTTAATCACTCAATGAGATTTATCTGGTAAAACAATAGCAAGCTTGAATCCCAACCGCTGCACACCAATGTGAGAAGGTGGCCTGGTATATGCTGTCCACTAATTAAAGTGGGCACCCTGTACCAGTACACACGGCCCTTATGATGTATGAGGTCAAAGATAACCTTTAGAAAGCTATCCTAGTGGTAGCTGTGGAGAGCAGCCTTCAGGCTTAATCTTGAAGGAATGTAAAGCAGCTTGTTTTACCAGCATATCACCTCCTGAATGGCTAAATGAAAGGAGAACCACACAGTAGTTATATAAAAATATGTATTTATTAATATAACACTCTCTACTAGTCTCTACATGAGATTTAGAACACAAAGCACACAATAGTGAATCAATAGAACATTCGTAAGTAGCACACTACACAGCAGGCTCCAGGGGGAGACCGAACCATATACTAAAAAAATGGTATAACAATCACGACTTGACTAGACACAGTGCCTAGAGCACGTAGAATCGCTGGGACCCCAAGGAACCACCCAAGGCAGTGACACAGGGAGCCCACGGAGGACGGGTGCAGTGAGGAAACACGGCCGCGTGCTCCGTACAACTCTATGGGAAAGTCGCGGTTGCAAAGTTATAGTTTAAGGACACTTCTACGAGGACTTCAAGCAAACCCTTTGGAACATAGGAGGTTCTAGAGCCAACCCACCAGTGAGTACCGAGGTACCCGTTTTACCTATCCCAGAGGAGCCGGGTGCATAGGGGTCAAGTGGTGTCGGAAAGCTTCGTCGTTTTCAATGGAGAGTTGCGAAGAAGTGCTGCTGCCGGGAAGGCGAAGAGTGTCCGGTGGAATCCAAGCCTGGATTCTAGGTGAGAGGAACCTGAAAGCAGAGGGGACAGAGTCTGGGTCACTTCAGGTGACCAGGGGCTCGGTAGTCGAAGGCCCACCGATGTCGGGTGCTTCAGGTGCGAAGAAGGGATGCTTGACTCTGCAGCCGCGGGGTCCAGGAGACGTCGAGGAGGACCAGAATCCGGAAGTGAGCTGCCCCACAAAGGATGTCGAGTGTTGAGGGGTCGATGTCTGGCTGGAGCACCAACAAGCCTTGGCAAATGCAACCCACGCAGGAAGGACAAATAGGTTACGGTGTGGACCAGCAAGGTCCAGGGGACTCTCCAAGCAATGGGGAGTCAGGGCACGTCTGGAGCAACCAGGGAAGCCCAAGAACAAACAAGGTGACCTTCGCCAGGACCCACAGGCCAACGGACCAGGGATCGCGAGGAGACCTCAAGCAAGTCTGCAAAGCACCAGCCCACGGAGGACTCAGTGTGAGGAGGCTGGATTTCTTCAGTGCAAATACTGCTCGGGGTCAGGACTACTCAGAGTCCAATGCACAAGCTCAGGGTCACCAACAAGCATATACCCTTGCAAATGTACGCGGTGCACAGGGGTTTGGGTCACGCGGTCCCCATGAAGGATACTGGTCTCAGAATCGCTGAGAGGGCAGATCGACCTCAGAGACCTTCGGAAACCCATGTCCTGTGTTGCTGAAATCTTCGGAGTCCTCAGGAGCTCGGGAGATGCAAGCCTGTCAGATGCGCTTAGGTGCCTGCTAGTGCAGGGGAGTAACTCCTTTACTCCAAGGGAGATTCTTCAGTCGTCCAGCATCGTGCAGACAGTCGAAGTACTTGGTTTCTTCTTAGTAGAATCTTGTCCAGGTAAAATCTAAAGTCCTGTAGCCAGGTAACCCACTTTATACCCACGGGAAAGGGCTGGACAGATTCAGGGGACCCTCCTAGGGGAGGGGCAGGACAGAGGGGTGGCTACACCCATTTCCTTTGTCCAGTTTCGCGCCAGAGCAGGAGCCAATGGCTCCCAGAACTGGTTTGAGCTGGACTATGCACAGGGACACCAAATGTGCCCCCAGTGCAGACTTTCTGGCACTCTCAGAGTGCACCCACCCAGCCCCAATACACTAAACCCTGTCTGGGAGGTGGTCACACCTCCCTGTGACAGGATGCCTATTGTCATGCCTTCCTCTGCTCGAGCTTGGCTCAGCAGCAGGAGAGCAGAATCGTGTCTGCGACTGGCAGCGTCCATTTTGTGCTGCCCGGGTCGAGAAAGCTGGTACCGGGTAGACCGGTGACCCACAGTAGTGGTTCAAGAAGGGTGGAATCATACCTCCCACACCAGTTACTGGTGTGGAGGTATGATTCCAAGGTGTTTGACACCAAGCACGACATGTTTCTAAGCAGCCGTTTTAAAGTTAGCATTTACCGCGAGGTTATAATGCAACTTAACCTATATGTCTGGCTGCATCACCGACAACCCCGGAGAATGGTCTCCGAAGGCTGCAGAGGGGCTCTGCTCATGCAGGGGCACCCTCTCACGTAAAACCCAGCACCCTGCCTTCAGGATTGATAAGGCCTGCCATAGGGGTGACTGATAGGTTTTTAAGTGTAGTGATTTAGATAGATATAGTGAACCTATATCTAAGTAAGTGGTGTAAACACCAGCTTACACAGGCTGCTGTAGCAGACCTGTTGTGTCATTTTGAATGGCCTCTCATGGGTGGCATAATACATGCTTCAGCCCATGGGAGGCCTCTGGGGTACCTATGCCCTGGGTACATGGTGTACCATATACTAGGGACTGATAAGGGTACCCCAGTATCCAATCTGGAGTGTACCTAAAGTACATACATAGCAATTTAAGGGAGAAAGCAGATAGACTGGGGTCCTGGATAGCAGGATCCCAGTCAGACTAGTCCAAAAACAGTGAGAAATCAGCAAAAAGTGGGAGTAACCATAAGAAGCAGATACTACTTTCCTACACGCGTAGTGCGGTTCCCGCGTGATTTTGGAGCGCTCAGACGCACTCCGCATTCCCAATGCAATGCGAACGGGTGGGCCAGCAAACTCCACCCGAACATGGAACTCCACATAGAGCGGCAGAGTTTTTTTGCGACTCCGCGGAATTCCGCATAGTAGGACACCATGGAACTCCACCCACCCCTACAAATATGGAAACCAGCAGAGGTGGTGGAACCCCATCCCTGTGAGCAGGTTGAATAAGAGGGGTCATCTCAGCATCCTCTGGGCCACCCTCCATACTGACAAAAACTGCCTTGTCATCACTGCCACTTTCCATAATTCTTAGGCTTTCGGGAACTTTTCTTTTCCCTTGTCTCTCGTGGTGGGTCTCGGACTTGGCCGGGGTTCAATATATGTCCAGACCATCAGACGTGTGGCTTGTAGATGGTGGAGTCCCCTTTCTTTTTCTTGCTGGAGATCGTGAAGCCAATGGTTGAGGAACAACAACCTGCTCATCAGGAAGCTTAACTGTCTGTTCTGCTCCTACTTCCGGAAGAGCTGTTGATGGCTGCAGCTCCTGTTGTCCAATTTCCTGCAATGACTGAGTACTTTGCAGCTGAGACAAATCCAGTTCAGACTCATTGCTTGTCTCCATGACTGCAGTGGCAACACCGCTGAGAGATATGGGCCTGGGTCTAGGTTGGGGTGGTGCCCTTGATGCGGGAGTACTGCTCCCAGACTTTGCTGCCTATAGTAGGGTGCACCATGTTTCCTAAAAAAAAAAGATGGAGGGCGGTAAGACATTGGTGGCAATCTCCTTCTTCTACTCCTTACTGGACACTTTTTTGGCAGGAACACCCTTCTTTGGGGCCATCTTCAAATGTTTAGCTCTGGAAGTTGCCACTTAGTTGTGTAAGCAGAAGCAGAGGATGACACAGGTGGTGTCACTGCCCATCTACTGTGTGGCAGCACTATGTGTGATGTCTCTTGAGTACATAAAAGCAAACAAACAAGAAAAATATTTAGTGAAATGTGGCATTTGATTTTTGAATCCACAGACAATATAATTTAGTGAGGTCATCACAAATAAATAACAATAGTGTATCCATTCCAAACCATGCATAAACATAATGTTTCAATAACATACAGATTGAAAAGGTTACTTTATGTGCCTCTAAGTCCTATGAGATTTCTGGGGCAGGCAGGGGAAAATGTAATAATTCTTAACAAAATTATTGTAGTGTATTATAGTGTATTATAGTGCGCTTATAGCCTATGATGATACATCTATGGCAGACAGGGTGTACAGGGAAACATTTAATAATCCTTAAACGATTATTATTGCTGGTGTGCCCCTGTCAGACACCTGTGGCAGGCAGGGGGTGCATAGCAAAATGCAATAATCCTTTAAAAAATATTGCTAGTGTGTGCCCATGAGACACCTATGGCAAGCAGGGAGTGCAGGGGTGTTGTGTACTTCCTATAAACCTATATAGGATCTGCGCGTTTAGACAACATAGACTGTGGGATTGGTGTCCAGACATATTCCAGACACCCCCACTGGGTATGTTTGCCTGTATACCAGCTAAGTCACAGTGCCACTAGAAACCCCTCTTACCAATGAGAGAATAGTTCTTGGCAACTATCGAACATGACAACTCTGTCCCATCAGGGATCGTGGAAACAGTGCGATACTTTTCGCTCAGTCACTCGTGCTCACTTTGTCTCAGAGAGATACACAGAATAAACTGTGGGGACGTTTTCAATAAGCATTTATTGAACCAGCATCATTCTAGTGTAAAATAGGTGTGCTGAAACAACCATTAGACAGAAACAGATATAACTGATTATAAGCACCAACAGAGTAAAAGGATGCTAGATTTCTACCATAGTGGTAAAACAATGAATACAGGCAGGTATAAAAATACATGACAATAAAATGTGTACTCCTATGATGCGACCCTAACTAGATGTACCTAAGTGTACCTAGCATGTATGTAGGTGTAGAGCCAAGAATCCCTCTAGGAAAAAGTCAACCCCATTACCTGAAGTGAGAGACTGTGGGACCCTGTCTTGGCCTCGAGATGGACAACCCGCGAGGGATGTCAGACCACTGCGAGCTGGAGTGTCTGCATGCAGGAACATCAGCGTCTCGCATCAGTGTGTCAGCATGGAAGTCCTTTTTCTCCTCTTCCTGCCTCAGCAAAGATATGGTGTTTATATAACCATAGTGGTACCCTCAGGGGATCTACCTTGCTGTGTCACGTCGGACTTAGGATGATGAAGGAATGACCCTTATACAAAGTTATTATGCAGGAGATGGTAGTCCTGCTGAGTTTCCAAGACTCCTCATGCATAATGAATGAGGCTAGTCCTGTTAGCAGTCCTGTCCTGTTAGCAGTATGGTAAATAGGTGAAAGGTCAGTCCCAAGAACCGTTATGTAGTGTAATGGCAGGGGAAATATAGGTGAGAGGTTAGGTTGCTACTTGAGCCTATATTGGGGTGCCTATATGGAACATAACACCCATTCCTCATCCGACTGGACGACATACTAAAATGTTAATGTACTTCTAGGCATTTGTACACAAATAACTAATTAGTTCAAAACAATAGTGCGTAAAAAATATTTTTAAAAATGCCAAAAAAGCTACAATCGTATTTTAAGCGGTAGAAGTCTTACTAAAATATGTTCGTGTATATAGTTCGAACAACTATGAGTGTCTGAAAGCAATGCAGTTCAGCAAGAAAAAGTGTCTATTGTTTAAACATTTCAAATTTGGTTGTTTTGAGAAAGGCTGAATTTTTCCCAGCACACGATGAGCCAAATGTTTATATGTCCTGGCTGGGAGACGCAACATCACTGTTGCGTGCCATCGCAGTCGACGGTCCCTACAACACCTCACAGATCAGGTCAATCGAGCACAGATGATCTTCTGTATTACCCACAGCCGAAGCTGGGGAAGCCTGTGTGACATCCAAGGCCTGAGTATTTGTAGAGGAGCCAGTGTCCGTTCCAACAGGAGCTGAAGCATCCTGTGGTGGCTCCAAGAATGCAGACATCAACATGGGAATACGCTGAGGACACAGCAGTACATGGGCCATTATCGGGTCCAGTAAAGCATCCACGTCCACTGGCGCAACCAATGGAAGTATGAGACAGAGATACAACACGCATTCTTGTCCGCAGAACAGGCGGAGGACAGGCAGAACACAGTCGATCCAGACTGGTATAAATGACATGAACCAAGACTCGCTCAGTTTGCGAAGGCGAGGTGTGCCCAGATGGAGTACCATGCGATCATGGTATCTGTGCTACAGGAGAGTTTTTTCCTTCTCCTTGGTGACTGGGACGTCCATTGCGTAGCAGAAAAATTACAATCAGGATTCCTGCTATTAGGAACAGGATCAGCGGAAGTCCTCCAAAATGCTTCAGAATACGGAGTGAATGAAGTTTGGAATCACTTCGAAGACGGTCTGAAAGGTGCTTAACAGTCCAGGACCTATGGTCTTAAATAGGTGTACTATACCTGTCGTATTAGACATGTTAAAGATACGTTGTACCATTTCTGTGAAATTGAAAGGGCAGTTTGTTCGTACTAGTGCCAGTATTTCAGCTGAGGACCTTGTGACCTGGAGATCAAAAGTCTCCCGGGCGGAGGTTAAGGGCACGGTTTTTCTGTAAAAGCATGGCTTTCATTCGGCTCAGAGTATCAAACCGTATAAAGGAAACATTCAACGAAGGCCATAACGGCGCCTCCCTGACTGTGTGGGTCGGTGGAAACAATACTTGCCTACAACAAGTAACCCTGGAGTCTACAGTGACAAGATATGTGATGCCCGAAAGCATCATACAACAACCTTGATCATTCAGCATCAAGTAACTCCCATTCGAGAGCAACTTGAACACCGGATTAATCACGGCAGCTGGGGACCCTTACAGATGACAGGATAAGTTTGCAGCTGAACCGTTACAGGCCCCGTGAAGCATGATATCCTGGCATATGAGAGATCAACTTAAAGAGTTCTCGCAGTTTGTACGGCTTAGAAACACTTACATGTCCCCACTCCTGCATCAAAATCTGTATGGCATTTCCCAAGATTCCTTGATGAATTCCCTGCCCATCGCTTCATATCTGCCTGCTTGTTGTTGTTCTAGGCAATACTGAAACTGGAAAGTTGTGACCGGTAATGTTATATGGCCATGAATTAACCATTCTGTGGATGGTGACTCTGCCACAGTGAAAGGTAACTGGTCCAGTCTTTCAATACGCAGCATTGTATATTTTGCAGCCCTTTGTGCCATAGTTATCTGTTTTTTAGTTAGATTGTATGTAGAGAACAATGACGTACTGTTGATAAATCGCCATGGCACATAACCAGCGTGCAATGATTGCAGCGTCCAGCTTAATAACATAATAGAACGTAGCTGAGACTGTCCGTGCTGTAGTATGGACATATCTTGTTCTTGTATATCTATAGCAGAAGATACAATGTTGCCCAGTGAATAAATCCTGGATGTTAATGTAGTCATACCATTATCAAATACAGCTAACGCTTTTTCTAGGTTAATTCTATTAATTTCACGTAGACTCTCCACAACTTCTTCTTGAGAGATCTTCCAGATTTCATTATACAAGGCGTATAAGAAACGTTTCTGACGTGGCTTTCGGGGGCCTAATAAAGAGTCCCTTAGATCCATGTCTTCTGATAGTAAGGATAAGTGTTGTTTCACCTGGGACAGTGTCGAGGTTTTTAGCCAATCGAGGCATAACTTCCGCACACTGTATGATGTCACCACCCCCGGATGTTCTCTTTGTACATAGCGTTGGTCCGGTCTATGGATACTAAACCCTTCGGTGGTACCTCTGAATCTTGTCTGACATCTGTTTGTGTCTGTAGGCCAAACTAACCATCCCTTCCAATTGGAGTCTGATGAATCATAATGTATGCTGTCATCTACTGTATCCCCTCCACATGATGTAAAGTTTTGCCACCCCTCAAAGTGTGATGGTGAGGGAATCTGAGGTGTGTTCAAATCCTTGTTCTTGGCTAATCCATGACAGGAAGTCTGTTGCACAGTGTTGTTCAGAAATATGATCTGCTGTGGAATGAGGCACGCTTGAAATAGTGCTTCTGTTCCCTGAACCTGCCATTCCTTCGAACCTCATACTGATTTTATGTCTATAGTGTCCTTCCATAAGTTGAAACCCTGTTCAGACAGTTGGGAAATAAAAGATGCAGAATAAATCTCTTTGGTGTTAGTTACCATATTTTTCTGTGCAGTTGTAGGTGCAACCTTATAATAATATGAGGTCGGGTCGGAAGTGTTAAACCCTGAAAAATAAGAACCTTTCTGTGCAAACGTTCTCGAACTACTCTTCGGTGGTGTTGGGCAATGTTCCCATTGGTGGTATGTAAAGACATTACGTGGGATACTGGATTTGTGTAAAAAGTGATGACCATAATGTTGATAACAGTACATTGTGTCATAATCAGATGTGTCCTCTAACATTTCAATGCTTGAAAATGCAGCGGATTGTTCTAAATCAGACAACATATTATTTACAGTTTCAAAGTCCCAATCGTCAGAAAATGTACTGGAGGTAATGATATCATTTAGAGAAATTTTAAATACATGCGGTATTTTCAAAAGTTCAGTGGGACCAAATACATCATATGAAACTCTATCCCAAATTATACCATCAGGAATTGGAACAGCTGTAATGTTCACGAAGGACAGGTCTCTTTGTTCACGATGAGATGACGTATGAGGTTTCAGGACCAAGTTCACATTTGATACTACAGACCGTTCTGGGAGATAGTTTCCATTCACGAGTAAGCAAAAGACAGTCACTAGGCCAATCCAGAACAGAAAAAACAAAATTCCAGTTATTATCCAGGGCTGTAGCCATGGTGAAACTAGGTAAGTCTTTTTCAGAAAAGTGTAGAAATCATGAAGTTGTTGCTTACGGGAAACTTGAGCTGGCGTTGTTTCAGGTTCACTGGGATCCAGAGAGAAGGTATCAAAATCGATGAAGTAGCCAGATGCAGTTTGATCTATTCTTGGTAGTTCAGCAGGTTTTGTTGAACTGGCAGACGTCTCTTGTAGAGACATATTTATGTAGATATCGGTGGTAGGCCGAATCGATATTTGTCTTTCATTTGTGTTTTGATGTTCTGTTTCAACAGGAATGAGTTCCATTTCATTGTTGGAAAGTCCATTACTTGGTATTGGTGACTCTTCAAATGTTAGGAGTCTTTCTGTCTGAACTTCCTGTATGGTAGCGAGAGGAGAGCGTCGGCTACCCAGGAGCCCACAAGGCCTACTATTCAGCATCGGCCACATAGTGTGGTTTGATCAGATCAATGGAGACGAATCTCTTTTCTTTTTTTCCGGCAAGAGGCAGAAGAAGTACTGTTCTTGTCCCTTCAACAGCCAGGACAGGGACAGGCTTTCTGTATGATGGCCCAAATTCTTTCTTGTCCACAATTTTTTCTCTGATCAGATCCCCGACTTTAGGGATCCAGGCATGTCTTGCCGTGACTGATTTGACTTACCCAGTAGCGGTGCGTTTTACTTGCACGTTGCTTTGTAGTGCTCGGAATTCATTGAGATCCTGTAAAACAGCCAAACGTTTATTGATGCCAAATGGTTTTTCATCCGCCACTGTGCTTTCACAATCGAGATCAGGTACCCACATTCTCATTCCAAATAGGACTTTGGCACCTCCTAGGGAACTTCTTGGCATATTATTAAGTGCCCGCTGGACCCCATGTAAGTGATTGACCCAACTACCACCCAAACCTAATACTCTTGCTGTTAAAGATTGCTTTAAGTCTCGGTTTTTTCTCTCCACGACCAAATTTCCCTCGGGATGGTACGGAGAGGAGTACCGCAATACAACACCCAAACTTCCCATGACTTCCTTGTAAGCCCTAGAGCTAAACGCGGGGCCGCGGTCAGAATGTAATGTGCCAATTGCATATGTCCCTATGAAGACTCGCAAATCTTTTATAACAGTTCGAGCATCAGCCGAGTGCTGAGGCCAAACCCACAGGAATCTGGAGCATGAATCCACTGCTACAAAGATATACTTGTAAGCCCAGTCTGATTGTAAGGGGCTGCAGTGGTCTAAATAGACACACACGAGTGGTCTGTCTGATATAAGTAATGGTGCCTGTGCTGGACGTGCTACGGTGGAACCCTTCATCTGCTGACAGATGTCGCACTTTAGAACCTAGATCCTCGTTTGCAGCTAGAAGTAAACCTAATCTGCGATCCATGTTTGGTATTACTCTTTCCTCCACTCCTGGAATTTGAGCATACGGAATATTTTTTGCATCTAACTTGTAGGAGTACTTGAGTGGAAAACCTTTCGGTAAGGCTGTGCTGTTTTTGCTTGAAGCAATGACAGCTACCATTATCTGTCCGTCTATTCTCGTACTAGAACGAGTGATTGCAGCTACGGCAGCAGTTCGTACTGCCCCTTTTACAGCTTCATCAGCCAATGAATTCCTTTCAACGTGAATGCCATCACGTTGATGACTCAGCGTGTGTATCACGTGAGCTCTTGGTAGTTCGTTTTTCAACTCAGCTACCTGTTCCCATAGCATTTTATGCTTAATTGTGCCGCCTTTTGAGTCTTTAAACCCATTTTGACCCCAGTAGTGTAGATATTCATTGTATGACTGGACACAATAAAAAGAATTGCACACAATCAGTGTGGGGAATTCTCGATCTGTATTTATTAGTGCCAGTAACAGGGCTTTTAATTCTGCCAGCTGTGCAGTGCAGTCTCCAAGAGACTGTGTCTTCGTACTGCTAGGATGGAACTTGCCTTCCTGCATACGACCCTTCACAATAGCACATGCTGCGCTGTATTGTTGTTTACTACCTATGGCCGGCTGAGCAGAACCGTCAGTGTAAATAATATATTCATACTGATCCAGAGGCATTATTTCATTCCGGACAGGATATTCTTGTTCATATTGCAGAAATGCTTGCGTTTTAAGTGTAGAGTCAAATTTGTAATCTACATCTGTTGCAGTGAGAGAATTAGCCCATTGTATCCATCTTGGCTGTAAAGCTTTAGCATTCGGAACGCTTGCTTTTGTAACAGCCTCTAAGGCTGGTACTGGAGTTACAACAATTATTCGTTTCCCCTGAGCCAGTGCTGTTTCTCTCACTACAGCAGTCTGTACTGTCCGAATTTTTTCTGTAGAGGCAAGACACATTTCAGCGTTTGTGTACAAGTGTGGTATGCTATGGGTACTGTTTCGCCTTCATTGAAGGTTAGGTACGTATACCCTGATTGACCCGCTATAACACAGATCACCACATTTGTGGTGTTTACACATGTGTGTAGGTGTTTTGAAGCTATCATGTCAGCTTGTAGAGAATGAAGGATATCTGTGTGTTCCTGTGTCCATTGCCTAACTGAAAAACAATCAATTGTGTGTCTTTTGCTTTCTCGCCCTAAGTGCGCCGGGTATGCCCAGACGTGGGTCCCGGGCTCACTGTGCCACTGGATTCAAGCTATCCTGGCTGAAGAGGGGTGAAACCCCGAAACCGGTCCTAGGATGCTTGTTTCCGGTCCACGGAGGACCTGGCTTGGCAGTTCGGGCTGGACTGTTCCCATGAGGCACAGGATCAAGACTGATTTGCATATGGCCAGGTCAAAACTGGGGTGGCATGGTGAGCAAAAGAATGATGGATTTAACCCAGATCTCTTGACTGGGGGTGAATGTTTTGATTTGTTCTGCATTCCGTCCATCAATTGTGTGTCTTTTGCTTTCTCGCCCTAAGTGTGCCGGGTATGCCCAGACGTGGGTCCCGGGCTCACTGTGCCACTGGATTCAAGCTATCCTGGCTGAAGAGGGTGAAACCCCGAAACCGGTCCTAGGATGCTTGTTTCCGGTCCAGGAGGACCTGGCTTGGCAGTTCGGGCTGGACTGTTCCCATGAGGCACAGGGTCAAGACTGATTTGCATATGGCCAGGTCTAAACTGGGGTGGCATGGTGAACAAAAGAATGATGGATTTAACCCAGATCTCTTGACTGGGGGTGAATGTTTTGATGTGTTCTGCATTCCGTCCATCAATTGTGTGTCTTTTGCTTTCTCGCCGTAAGTGCGCCGGGTATGCCCAGACGTGGGTCCCGGGCTCACTGTGCCACTGGATTCAAGCTATCCTGGCTGAAGAGGGGTGAAACCCCGAAACCGGTCCTAGGATGCTTGTTTCCGGTCCAGGGAGGACCTGACTTGGCAGTTCGGGCTGGACTGTTACCACGAGGCACAGGGTCAAGACTGATTTGCATATGGCCAGGTCTAAACTGGGGTGGCATGGTGAGCAAAAGAATGATGGATTTAACCCAGATCTCTTGACTGGGGGTGAATGCTTTGATTTGTTCTGCATTCCGTCCATCAATTGTGTGTCTTTTGCTTTCTTGCCCTAAGTGCGCCGGGTATGCCCAGACATGGGTCCTGGGCTCACTGTGCCACTGGATTCAAGCTATCCTGGTTGAAGAGGGGTGAAACCCCGAAACCGGTTCTAGGATGCTTGTTTCCGGTCCAGGGAGGACCTGGCTTGGCAGTTCGGGCTGGACTGTTCCCATGAGGCACAGGGTCAAGACTGATTTGCATATGGCCAGGTCTAAAGTGGGGTGGCATGGTGAGCAAAATAATGATGGATTTAACCCAGATCTCTTGACTGGGGGTGAATGTTTTGATTTGTTCTGCATTCCGTCCATCAATTGTGTGTCTTTTGCTTTCTCGCCCTAAGTGCGCTGGGTATGCCCAGACGTGGTTCCCGGGCTCACTGTGCCACTGGATTCAAGCTATCCTGGCTGAAGAGGGGTGAAACCCCGAAACCGGTCCTAGGATGCTTGTTTCCGGTCCAGGGAGGACCTGGCTTGGCAGTTCGGGCTGGACTGTTCCCATGAGGCACAGGGTCAAGACTGATTTGCATATGGCCAGGTCTAAAGTGGGGTGGCATGGTGAGCAAAAGAATGATGGATTTAACCCAGATCTCTTGACTGGGGGTGAATGTTTTGATTTGTTCTGCATTCCGTCCATCAATTGTGTGTCTTTTGCTAACTGAAAAACAGATCTTATTAGGTCGTAGAAGGGTTTCACTTTTTCTGCGTAATCTAAAATGTATGTTCTACCAAAATTCAAGAATCCCGATATGGATTGTAAGTTTTTCAACGATTTAGGAGGTAGGAGCAGCGGACACTTTTCTAAAAAGTTAGCTGCCAGGCTTTTCCCTTCACTTGAAAGCTCATATCCCAAAAATAGGACAGTGAGGCGGGCTATTTTCGATTTTCTAAAATTAAATTGGTAGCCCTAAGAGGCGAACCCCAAAATTATGTTGCTCACCCTGGTCAAGTGATCCTTTAAATCATCATCCATCAGATAAATATCATCTACATAGGACAATGCCTCTTCATCCAAATTCTGAAGTAACTCTGTTACCCTAGCTGAGAACAACCCAGGGCTCTTCTTATACCCTTGGGGGAGTTGACAAAATTGACGCTGAGAACCAAGCGCTGAAAATGCTGTCAAATATCTGCTTTCAGGCACTATATTTTGGCAGAAAAATCCATTTGAGATATCTCATGTTGTTTTGTATTTTTTCCGCACAATGTTATTCATTAATGCGGCACTGTGTGCATTTTGTACTGCAAATGTTTTAGTGCATGTGTTCAGATGTCTGTAGTCTAGAACTAGACGGTAGGAATTATCTGGTTTCATTACAAGAAACAAAGGATTATTCATTGAAGAGGTGCAACTTTCAATTACACCCTGGTTTTCAAGTTGATCTAATATCTCTCAGACCTGTTTTTTCGCTTCTTGTTTTATTGGCTACTGTCTCTGTGGAGTAGTTTTTACTGGGATTACATGGTGAGGTGACTCATCATCCCACCCAACATGGTTGCGATATAATGCTGGAGCAAGTGCTACCGCCCACTCCTGCGCGTATGCATGTTTTAAGTATATTGGAACAAGGTAGGAAAAAGCTGGTAAAATTACTGTTTCTCCCTTTGGGCAATCCATAACAATTTCAGGTGGCCAATCTTTTCCAGCTAAATGGATGTCATAGCCATGAGTCAGGTTCTCCCAAAAGAGACCTTTAATTTTTCTGGGTTTGTCTCCCTCCATTTGGAGTGTTATGTCATGGAACCTATGTGGGACACTTACACTTGTATCAGGTGTCTCCACTGTGATATATTCATTCAACTCCGCTGTCGCAAGAAATTCCATCAGGTTCTGGCGAGCTATTGTTACTTCTGCTGCGCTGTCTAGCATCGTCAGAGCCCTTTCCTCGTTCAGAAGTTGAGTCCTCAGAATTCTGGGCATGTCTAACTTTAAGACCTGCTACCTTCTTTTTAAATTGAGGTTTTGATTTTGGTGTCTCATCTTTTTTGGAAGTATAGTCTGAAGCGCGTTGCGTGTCTCTGGACTTTGTACACATTTCTTGTCTGTGTTCTGACCGTCCTTCCCTCTTGGAGTTTTTTGATGAACCCTGAAAGGAACGAGAGGAACGTGTATCAGTATCCTGATACCTGTCAGGTTTTTTAATGTTATCACGATTCCTACGGTTGTACCTCCTTTCGCAGGGCTCCTGTTGAGGAGACCCACCCCTGAATTGTGATCTATTCTCTCTATTCTTTTGTTTTTTATTGTTACCCCATTTCTTCTTGGAAGAATCGGGTGCTTGCTTGGTGTTCTCTTTTTCAGGACTACCCATGAGTTGAGGTTTTGTTGCCCTAGCTCCCAAACTATCCCTACCTAATTCAGCAAAGGTTTCTTTGATAATTTTAGGTAATTCACGTTCCTGTTGTAAAGGAGTGAAGTCCCTCAGGTGTTGGTGTATTGCTACTGCTGCTGCCTCTCCTTTTATGTTTGGTAATATAATAGCTGATACCTGGGCAAAATTTCCTAACAATTTCACCCCTAAGTTCAGAGCAAGTTCTGCTCCATACTCATTCTGTATTTGTTTTAATAAATCTGGTATTACTGCTTATGAAGGGATACCATTAGTTCTGGTATATATGGCAGCGAAAACAGTACCCCAAGAGGTACAATCCTCTATCTGAGGAGCTATCCCCATTGGCAAGCAGATTGTTAGCATTCTCTAGTTTTCTTGAGGGCTTGTGTGTGGAAATACTGCCTCTAGATGTGTTATTTTTTGAGCTATCCAGAATGGCATTTGCTCACGTCTAGTGGGCATTTTACCCATAATGTCGTGTAGCATTTGTGGAGTTATTTTAGTTGTAGAACCCTGAATTTATCCTGCTGGTGTAGCCCTTGCTGGCCGAAGTGTGAGTGTTCTCATCACGAACTGTGTCAGGTTTCTGTAAAGTTTTATGATTTCTTTATGAAGTGGACGTAAGTCTGCTACTGGCATTGTGTCAATGTCTGGATGTGGTGTGTATGCCGCTAGGACTGGCCAAGTTGCTCCATCTCTTCCGAGCGGACCGAGTCTCACTTTTTCTTTTGTGTGTGGGAGGGCGCCTTTAAACCAGTTTATGTGCTCCTGGTAGGTGAGCGGAACTTCCATGTCCTCATACGGAAAGTATTCATTTGGTGTTTTATCTTCAGTATAAAAATGAAATGTATTTGTATGTGCATCTGCTTGTGGGAATTTAACCCATGAATAGAATACCTCTGTTCTGTATGATTCGTGTGCCTCAGTCACAAATGTGACTGTCCCACCCCTAGCTGTGACTCCATAGTCTGCTAGTTTTAAAGTAAGGGCAGTTCTGACATTTTCTGAAATGTTTATTTCATCTTCTTCCTCCCTTGCTGCAGCTACACGTTGTGCTGGCGCAGCGACGTCTTCGTCAGCCATTATTTTGAAGAAGGAAAGATTTTCAAGCCAATACATAGTATATGCCTACTCAGCTGTGGCGGATAGTTCCCTTCCCACTCCAGAAGTCTCTGGGAAAATGTGAGTAGGGGTCTCTGAGGAAAGCACGACTGAACTCCTCAGATTTGACTGTTAAAAAAGTACCTAACCAACGTTGGCGGCGCCATATCGTGTGGTTCCTATAAACCTATATAGGATCTGCGCGTTTAGACAACATAGACTGTGGGATTGGTGTCCAGACTGATTCCAGACACCCCCACTGGGTATGTTTGCCTGTATACCAGCTAAGTCACAGTGCCACTAGAAACCCCTCTTACCAAGGAGAGAATAGTTCTTGGCAACTATCGAACATGACAACTCTGTCCCATCAGGGATCGTGGAAACAGTGCGATACTTTTCGCTCAGTCACTCATGCTAACTTTGTCTCAGAGAGATACACAGAATAACCGGTGGTGACGTTTTCAATAAGCATTTATTGAACCAGCATCATCCTAGTGTAAAATAGGTGTGCTGAAACAACCATTAGACAGAAACAGATATAAATGATTATAAGCACCAACAGCGTAAAAGGATGCTAGATTTCTACCATAGTTCTAAAACAATTAATACAGGCAGGTATAAAAATACATAACATTAAAATGCGTACTCCTACGATGCGACCCTAACTAGATGTACCTAAGTGTACCCAGCATGTATGTAGGTGTAGAGCCAAGGATCCCTCTAGGATAAAGTCAACCCCATTACCTGAAGTAAGAGACTGTGGGACCCCGTCTTGGTCTCGAGATGGACACCCCGCGAGGGATGTCAAACCACTGCGAGCTGGAGTGTCTGCATGCATGAAACTCAGCGTCTCACGTCAGTGTGTCAGCATGGAAGTCCTTTTTCTCCTCTCCCTGTCTCATCAAGGATATGGTGTTTATATACCTAAAGTGGTACCCTCAGGGATCTACCTTGCTGTGTCATGTTGGACTTAGGATGACGGAAGGAATGACCCTTCTACATAGTTATTATGCAGGAAATGGTAGACCTGCTGAGTTTCCAAGAATCCTCATGCATAATGAATGAGGCTAGTTTTCAGGGAAAACCCCACGTCCTGTTAGCAGTACCGTAACTAGGTAAAAGGTCAGTCCCAAGAACCGTTATGTAGTGTAATGGCAGGGGAAATATAGGTGAGAGGTTAGGTTGCTACCTGAGCCTATATTGGGGTGCCTATATGGAACATAACAGGGTGAAATGGAATAATCCTTTTAAATATTATTGCTGGTGTTTACCTATGGCCTATGAGACAGCTCTCATCTCAGACACATGCTTTGGGACACTCCGGCGGTGAAACACCACCACCCGGGATGGACTGTTCCCATGAGGCACAGGGTCAAGACTGATTTGCATATGGCCAGGTCTAAAGTGGGGTGGCATGGTGAGCAAAAGAATGATGGATTTAACCCAGATCTCTTGACTGGGGGGGAATGTTTTGATTTGTTCTGCATTCCGTCCATCAATTGTGTGTCTTTTGC
This sequence comes from Calotriton arnoldi, assembly GCA_963921515.1. Lineage (NCBI taxonomy): Eukaryota > Metazoa > Chordata > Amphibia > Caudata > Salamandridae > Calotriton > Calotriton arnoldi. The sequence continues at coordinate 1,029,308 of CAWUFW010006375.1, read as the reverse complement.
TTTCTTGCCCTAAGTGCGCCGGGTATGCCCAGACGTGGGTCCCAGGCTCACTGTGCCACTGGATTCAAGCTATCCTGGCTGAAGAGGGGTGAAACCCCGAAACCGGTCCTAGGATGCTTGTTTCCGGTCCAGGGAGGACCTGGCTTGGCAGTTCGGGCTGGACTGTTCCCATGAGGCACAGGGTCAAGACTGATTTGCATATGGCCAGGTCTAAACTGGGGTGGCATGGTGAGCAAAAGAATGATGGATTTAACCCAGATCTCTTGACTGGGGGTGAATGTTTTGATTTGTTCTGCATTCCGTCCATCAATTGTGTGTCTTTTGCTTTCTTGCCCTAGGTGCGCCGGGTATGCCCAGACGTGGGTCCCAGGCTCACTGTTCCACTGGATTCAAGCTATCCTGGCTGAAGAGGGGTGAAACCCCGAAACCGGTCCTAGGATGCTTGTTTCCGGTCCAGGGAGGACCTAGCTTGGCAGTTCGGGCTGGACTGTTCCCATGAGGCACAGGGTCAAGACTGATTTGCATATGGCCAGATCTAAAGTGGGGTGGCATGGTGAGCAAAAGAATGATGGATTTAACCCAGATCTCTTGACTGGGGGTGAATGTTTTGATTTGTTCTGCATTCCGTCCATCAATTGTGTGTCTTTTGCTAACTGAAAAACAGGTCTTATTAGGTCGTAGAAGGGTTTCACTTTTTCTGCGTAATCTAAAATGTATGTTCTGCCAAAATTCAAGAATCCCGATATGGATTGTAAGTTTTTCAACAATTTAGGAGGTAGGAGCAGCGGACACTTTTCTAAAAAGTTAGCTGCCAGGCTTTTCCCTTCACTTGAAAGCTCATATCCCAAAAATAGGACAGTGAGGCGGGCTATTTTCGATTTTCTAAAATTAAATTGGTAGCCCTAAGAGGCGAACCCCAAAATTATGTTGCTCACCCTGGTCAAGTGATCCTTTAAATCATCATCCGTCAGATAAATATCATCTACATAGGACAATGCCTCTTCATCCAAATACTGAAGTAACTCTGTTACCCTAGCTGAGAACAACCCAGGGCTATTCTTATACCCTTGGGGGAGTTGACATAATTGACGCTGAGAACCGAGCCCTGAGAATGCTGTCAAATATCTGCTTTCAGGTGCTATATTTTGGCAGAAAAATCCATTTGAGATATCTAATGTTGTTTTGTATTTTTTCCGCACAATGTTATTCATTAATGCGGCACTGTGTGTATTTTGTACTGCAAATGTTTTAGTGCATGTGTTCAGATGTCTGTAGTCTAGAACTAGACGGTAGGAATTATCTGGTTTCATTACAAGAAACAAAGGATTATTCATTGAAGAGGTGCAACTTTCAATTACACCCTGGTTTTCAAGTTGATCTAAGATCTCCCAGACCTGTTTTTTCGCTTCTTGTTTTATTGGCTACTGTCTCTGTGGAGTAGTTTTTACTGGGATTACATGGTGAGGTGACTCATCATCCCACCCAACATGGTTGCGATATAATGCTGGAGCAAGTGCTACCGCCCACTCCTGCGCGTATGTATGTTTTAAGTATATTGGAACGAGGTAGGAAAAAGCTGGTGAAATTACTGTTTCTCCCTTTGGGCAATCCATAACAATTTCAGGTGGCCAATCTTTTCCATCTAAATGGATGTCATAGCCATGAGTCAGGTTCTCCCAAAAGAGACCTTTAATTTTTCTGGGTTTGTCTCCCTCCATTTGGAGTGCTATGTCATGTAACCTATGTGGGACACTTACACTTGTATCAGGTCTCTCCACTGTGATATATTCATTCAACTCCGCTGTCGCAAGAAATTCCATCAGGTTCTGGCGAGCTATTGTTACTTCTGCTGCGCTGTCTAGCATCGTCAGAGCCCTTTCCTCGTTCAGAAGTTGAGTCCTCAGAATTCTGGGCATGTCTAACTTTAAGACCTGCTACCTTCTTTTTAAATTGAGGTTTTGATTTTGGTGTCTCATCTTTTTTGGAAGTATAGTCTGAAGCGCGTTGCGTGTCTCTGGACTTTGTACACATATCTTATCTGTGTTCTGACCGTCCTTCCCTCTTGGAGTTTTTTGATGAACCCTGAAAGGAACAAGAGGAACGTGTATCAGTATCCTGATACCTGTCAGGTTTTTTAATGTTATAACGATTCCTACGGTTGTACCTCCTTTCGCAGGGCTCCGTTGAGGAGACCCACCCCTGGATTGTGATCTATTCTCTCTATTCTTTTGTTTTTTATTGTTACCCCATTTCTTCTTGGAAGAATCGGGTGCTTGCTTGGTGTTCTCTTTTTCAGGACTACCCATGAGTTGAGGTTTTGTTGCCCTAGCTCCCAAACTATCCCTACCTAATTCAGCAAAGGTTTCTTTGATAATTTTAGGTAATTCACGTTCCTGTTGTAAAGGAGTGAAGTCCCTCAGGTGTTAGTGTATTGCTACTGCTGCTGCCTCTCCTTTTATGTTTGGTAATATAATAGCTGATACCTGGGCAAAATTTCCTAACAATTTCACCCCTAAGTTCAGAGCAAGTTCTGCTCCATACTCATTCTGTATTTGTCTTAATAAATCTGGTATTACTGCTTATGAAGGGATACCATTAGTTCTGGTATATATGGCAGCGAAAACAGTACCCCAAGAGGTACAATCCTCTATCTGAGGAGCTATCTCCATTGGCAAGCAGATTGTTAGCATTCTCTAGTTTTCTTGAGGGCTTGTGTGTGGAAATACTGCCTCTAGATGTGTTATTTTTTGAGCTATCCAGAATGGCATTTGCTCACGTCTAGTGGGCATTTTACCCATAATGTCGTGTAGCATTTGTGGAGTTATTTTAGTTGTAGAACTCTGAATTTATCCTGCTGGTGTAGCCCTTGCTGGCCGAAGTGTGAGTGTTCTCATCACGAACTGTGTCAGGTTTCGTAAAGTTTTATTATTTCTTTATGAAGTGGACGTAAGTCTGCTACTGGCATTGTGTCAATGTCTGGATGTGGTGTGTATGCCGCTAGGACTGGCCAAGTTGCTCCATCTCTTCCGAGCGGACCGAGTCTCACTTTTTCTTTTGTGTGTGGGAGGGCGCCTTTAAACCAGTTTATGTGCTCCTGGTAGGTGAGCGGAACTTCCATGTCCTCATATGGAAAGTATTCATTTGGTGTTTTATCTTCAGTATAAAAATGAAATGTATTTGTATGTGCATCTGCTTGTGGGAATTTAACCCATGAATAGAATTCCTCTGTTCTGTATGATTCGTGTGCCTCAGTCACGAATGTGACTGTCCCACCCCTAGCTGTGACTCCATAGTCTGCTAGTTTTAAAGTAAGGGCAGTTCTGACATTTTCTGAAATGTTTATTTCATCTTCTTCCTCCCTTGCTGCAGCTACACGTTGTGCTGGCGCAGCGACGTCTTCGTCAGCCATTATTTTGAAGAAGGAAAGATTTTCAAGCCAATACATAGTATATGCCTACTCAGCTGTGGCGGATTGTTCCCTTCCCACTCCAGACGTCTCTGGGAAAATGTGAGTAGGGGTCTCTGAGGAAAGCACAACTGAACTACTCAGATTTGACTGTTAAAAAAGTGCCTAACCAACGTTGGCGGCGCCATATCGTGTGGTTCCTATAAACCTATATAGGATCTGCGCGTTTAGACAACATAGACTGTGGGATTGGTGTCCAGACTGATTCCAGACACCCCCACTGGGTATGTTTGCTTGTATACCAGCTAAGTCACAGTGCCACTAGAAACCCCTCTTACCAACGAGAGAATAGTTCTTGGCAACTATCGAACATGACAACTCTGTCCCATCAGGGATCGTGGAAACAGTGCGATACTTTTCGCTCAGTCACTCGTGCTCACTTTGTCTCAGAGAGATACACAGAATAACCGGTGGTGACGTTTTCAATAAGCATTTATTGAACCAGCATCATTCTAGTGTAAAATAGGTGTGCTGAAACAACCATTAGACAGAAACAGATATAAATGATTATAAGCACCAACAGAGTAAAAGGATGCTAGATTTCTACCATAGTTCTAAAACAATTAATACAGGCAGGTATAAAAATACATAACAATAAAATGCGTACTCCTACGATGCGACCCTAACTAGATGTACCTAAGTGTACCCAGCATGTATGTAGGTGTAGAGCCAAGGATCCCTCTAGGATAAAGTCAACCCCATTACCTGAAGTGATAGACTGTGGGACCACGTCTTGGTCTCGAGATGGACACCCCGCGAGGGATGTCAAACCACTGCGAGCTGGAGTGTCTGCATGCATGAACCTCAGCGTCTCGCGTCAGTGTGTCAGCATGGAAGTCCTTTTTCTCCTCTCCCTGCCTCATCAAGGATATGGTGTTTATATACCTAAAGTGGTACCCTCAGGGATCTACCTTGCTGTGTCATGTCGGACTTAGGATGACGGAAGGAATGACCCTTCTACATAGTTATTATGCAGGAAATGGTAGTCCTGCTGAGTTTCCAAGAATCCTCATGCATAATGAATGAGGCTAGTTTTCAGGGAAAACCCCACGTCCTGTTAGCAGTACCGTAACTAGGTAAAAGGTCAGTCCCAAGAACCGTTATGTAGTGTAATGGCAGGGGAAATATAGGTGAGAGGTTAGGTTGCTACCTGAGCCTATATTGGGGTGCCTATATGGAACATAACAGGGGGAAATGGAATAATCCTTTAAAATATTATTGCTGGTGTTTACCTATGGCCTATGAGACAGCTCTCATCTCAGACACATGCTTTGGGACACTCCGGCGGTGAAACACCACCACCCGCTGCCACAGGATAGTCCCCTATTACTGGGCACATTGTTATTTGGCATTGCCACTGAATTACCTACAACATGCATGATTGATTGACGTGTGGATTTGCATGTTGTTGGATATTCCATCCAGTTGGTGAATTTGCACCCATGTTTCGAAATGATGTCCTGCGACGTTGCGTTCCCCCTCGGGCACCCTAGTTTCCTGACTAAATGTAACTGTGGTTGTTTAACCGTTTTTTACTTGTTCTTACCCTCTAGGTGTTTTCCAGAAGGTATACACCACTTTACCTCATTTAAAATTTTTCACTTCCACACAGGACTACTGCACAAGTCCAGACTGTAGGGGACGGGACCTTCATTACATATACCCATACCATCCCCTTTAGAGTAGATGAGGATCCCCCGGTCTTGATGAAATGCCTAGATCGCTCTGGACGACATGAAGCATGAAACATGTCGACCACCTTCACACCATAAACATCACCCTGAGCTCAAGTGGGTATAAATTGCCCTCTTCAGCCACGACTATTTAGTCGGTTGTTTTTTACTCATAGCACAGGAATCCAGCTAATAAAACTATTTTTTGAGATTCCGGTAGGTATTTTTAAACCACACTCACCTTTTCCCATCTCTACTCACTACACATACGCCCCACCACTACTTTTTAGCTTCATGTCGGCAACCAGAGAAGACCTCCGGCAAAGAGCCCCCCTGCAGGGCCCGCTGGGCATTGCAGCGCCGGCCCAATGAGGAGCTGCCCGATGATGAAGCATGGCACCCTCCACGGTGTGTGAGGGCCCTTGCTCCTAATTGGAGCTATTCCATTTCCACCTTTTCTTATCCTTACGAACACCTGGTATTAACAAATAGATCCCTCTTCCCCCCTCTTCCCTTCAGGAACTGCATACCTTTGCTTTTTTCATAAAAGACATTACTGACTGGATGTCAAACAGTGATCTCAATTTAAATGGAGAGGACAAAACCGAGGTCCTGGTGGTTGGCAACAACTCATCCCTCTGGACAGAGCTATGTTGGCCCGACTACCTTTGAGACGTCCCCCCCATAAAATGAAATAAAAAGTCTAGGTTTCTGTATTGACAGTCCTCTGACAATGGAGCCTCAATTTAAAAAGATGGCGGCCAGTTCGTTTGGCATACTCTGGCTGCTAAGGAAAGCTCTGACCTGGCTCCCCCCTGCCAACCGCAGAACTGTGGTCGAGGGCCTTGTACTGTCCCGGCTTGATTACAGGAACTCGGTTTATTAGGGTTGCCCAGCATATGTAACTAAGAGATTGCAAGTGGTTCAGAACGCCGCAATACGCATTCTGCAAAAATGACCTGTGTATCATTCTGCCACCCCGCCCTCTTAGCCCTTTACTGGCTACCAAAATTACATTTAAATCTCTCAGCCTGGCCCACCGGGCAATGCATGGCAAGAGCCCTCCATTACTACAGTGGCCCCCTACCCTCCACATGCCCAATGGACCTTTATGATCCATTGAACAGAAGCTTTTTACAGTACCTAGGATAAAGAAGGCTAGAAGTGGGGGGCGCTCCTTTTCGGACTTGGCATCAAAACTTTGGAACACTCTTCCTCTTTCGCTGAGAATGATCAAGAATGAACCCAACCTCAGAAAACTACTTAAGACCCACCTATTTGCTAAACCCGCCGACTCCACAGGTACTATGAAATGGACATGACATTCAGCACTGGGAGGTCCGATGGGTAGCCATGCACTTTATAAATGCCTAGTATAACATAGTATAGTATGGTAGGCAGGGGCTGCAGGTGAAAATTGAATAATTCTTACAAAATGATTGCTGGTGTGCGCCTATGAGACCACCATGGCAGGGGATGCAAGGAAAAACCCAATAATTGAGGACAATGAGAAATTCTATGGGAGGCAAGGAGGTGCAGGAGAAAATTAAAAAAATGCATTAAAACAACTCTGTACTACAATCATCCTCAAACATCCTCAAGCACATTAAACTCATATAAGGGGAAAAAAGCAAAACTGGAAAAAAACAAAAACGCATCGGCTTCTTCTATCAATGTCCCTAGAAAATGCCTTTGAAACGTGGAAGGTTTTAACACACTGGCTACACATAATGGCCGCATATTCTGAACAACAAGCAAGAAAGCATGGACAATAAAGAACACATGCAGGTCTATGGCACAAGCCTAGCACACTGGCTACACAAAATGGACGCCCTGCCACATGGCGACCAAGGGTGAAGGCATGTACAACATGGAAGACATTCAGGCCTTGGGCAAAAGTACACTGACCGTGCAAAATGTACGCCAGCCACATGTTTAAAACAACAAACAAGAAGGCAAAGACAACAAAGAACAAATAGATGCCTATGGAAAAAGCACACTGACTACACAAAATGTCAGCTTCCCACATGTTCACAACAACAAGCAAGAAGGCATGGACAACAAAGAACACATGGAGGCCTATTGCTTGGCCACCCTGCCACTTAGAACAAAGTAGGCCTAGAACAAAGACAAAATGGAAGCCTATGACAAACACACACATACCCACACTGGTCACACAAAATGGCCACTTCACCAGCAAAGAAAGGAGGCATGGTAAACAAAGAAGAAGCCACTACCATTAATTCAGCAATGGCAAAAACGAAAAATATGTCAACTTTAAAACTTCCCCAACCACAAACATCCCAAGGCATCGAAAATTACCCCCACCTAAATACACTTTAATATTTTGCAGACAAAAGTAAAATACAAAAAAAAACACATTTTGCATTTAATCCAGGGCAATCAATAAATCAATAGATGTTTCAAGAAAACATATAGCAGACAAAAGTTTTTTTAAGTACATCCAATGCCCAGTGCTGATTGGCCAGCCTCTGGGTAGACTATGCCCCAAACAGTAAAATGAGCTAAATAGTCCAAAATTCACAAACAGCACCCAAGAATATGGCGAAAAAGTACTTTTTAGTTTAGGAAAAACTACAAAAGTGATTGCAAAATAGTCCCCAACTGCAAATCCAGGCCACCCACAACCAAATTTAAAAATGTAAGCAAAAACAAAAAAGTAAACAAAAAGTACTGGTGGATGCCCACCATCAAACCATAGACGTATCCAAAAGTTCTTTGATTTAAAAAAACCCTTAAGTCTAGTGGTATATGCATGCAGCAGGGATTGCACACAAAGAGAGTGATCCTTTCCCTCCAAATCCAAATGAAAATTGACCAAGGAATGGATAAAGCAGTGGGAGGAGTCTTATGGACAGGAAGAGGAAGTTGAAGTCTTCATGGCACTTTCTTCCTGTTAAAAAAATTAGGTAAAATAAAAAAAATTGTTTAGTGCTAAAAAAAAGTACCTGAACTGTCCGTTTAGGTAGATTACCTACTCCAAAACTATTTTTTAGTTGATTTTGCTGCTTCTACTAGAAAATCTACTCGAGAGGCAGTCCTCTGACCACTCGTATCCGCCCGACTTCGAAAATCTCACTGGAAGTCCTTCTAGCAACTGGAAATCGCGCTAGGGGACGCCAAATCTTTCTTGCGCTTGCCAGTTTGCATAATGGAACCTTGTGTTGTTCCCATTGTCATTGCGTTGCTCGAACAGGAAAACAAATACTCTACTCACCGATTGGTGGAATTCGGCAGGAACTCCACGTTAGAGGAGTGACAAATTTCTTCAATTCTGTGAATGGATGTAAAGTTATATATAAACGAATCAGTAAAAGTATATAGTCCTACCAAGATAAAACTTTCTGCTATTCTGCCATAGTGATCTAATCTGTAACATGTTTCAGATTTCAATACATTTTGAAATTTGTAACAGCAAACATCAAAAACTGTCAAACAAGAAAAGTACCTTATTCACAATTTCACTTTCTTTCACACCACTCTTTAAACTCTTCCTGTTATACCCACCCCCACCCAAACTACTCTTCCTTTCACCCTCTCTTTCTCTAGTGTTTTTGGTCAGAAAGCTTGAATCATGTGTAGTTTTCCGACAGTAATTTACTTGACATCTTACTCCTGATTCGCTTTATAGTAGAGCTCTAGTTTCGATTCCTCTAGAATATGGTGTTCTGAGTCTTTAAAGTCTCAGCCAAAGTAGTCCAAAAGAGGGCCCTATTGTTTCTTAAAATCTCTTTCTTTTCCCTGGGAAGATTGAGACAGCTTTTCCATCCCCAGTAGCCACCATAATTTATCTAGCCATTTGTTTTAGTGGGTGTTGTCGGCTGAGCTCAAAGGACTAAAATAGTCTGTTCGCTGCTAGTAGCAACAATGAAATAAATTGTCCCTTTCACCCTTATAAAGAATATACGCCAATGGTCTGCCCAGGATTACTTCTGGGCAAGCCGCCAACTCAAAACCTGTGCTCTGGTTGATCACTTGTAACACATTCTACATAAAGTCATTACCGGCACTAATCAATCAATTTCACCTCACATTCTATAACTATGTAGATGACACACAAATACTCCTTAAACTAGAAAGCCCCAAAGACATTGGCACTCACCAATTTTCCGCCTGGCCTGATGACATGGGAACACCGCCTAAAGTATCAAAGGAAGTAAGAAACCTTGGAATTACCATGGACTCTAAGCTGTCAATGAATGCCCAAGTGGACAAACTAGCAAGATCAAGTTTCGTTACTATAAAAACTCTTTGCGCATCTTCCCCCACCTGGGATTTCCACACAAGGTCCAGGCTACTATCTCTCTTGTTCTGTCTAAACTCGATTACGCCAACAAAGGAATCTCCGCTCTAGATTGGCACCTCACCTCTAAATCAAACCATACAAGAAAAAAACCATAGGTGGTACATCCTTCTCCGTTCAAGAAGCCAAAATATGGAACTCTTTACCCCCAAACATAAGATCCACGGATAGCGACCTTATCTTCAGAAGACTACCCCAGAGTTGGCTCTTCCCACATAACCACCATACTCAAACATAAATATACAGCATATCCCTCTGTACATAAGCATTTATTTGGGCTATAGATGTGTACTTACATATGTGTATTGTTTTGTATAAACATGTATAATAAATATTTTTTTAAATATATATATATTCGTTAGTTCTGCTTAACAAATGTACATATTACTTATGGTTATATTATTCTATATTTAACATGTATATAGGTGACTGCATACATAAATAAATCTTTTATCATATAATAACTATTTATCTACAATTACTTCAATATTGAATTACGATTTAAAAAAAAACAAACTAATAAATTATCTTTAAATACAGCAACACTTGAAAGTCTGAGTTTCTTAAATGCAAATCTACATATACTTCCTTCCTTATACATATAAACCTTTCATGGACTTATGTATCTTCATATTTATTACTTTGCTTTTAATTCAGCTTCTCCAATGCACTACCCTATATCTCGCCCTATACCTCTCTCAATATATCCTCTACCTCCACTCTCTGACTCATCTCAAACTTCATTCTACTACTCTTTCCAATGCACTACCCTATTTCTCACCCTATACCTCTCTCGATATATCCTCTACCTCCACTCTCTCACTCACCTCAAACTTCATTCTACTACTCTTTCCAATGCACTACCCTATTTCTTACCCTATACCTCTCTTAATATATCCTCAACCTCCACTCTCTTACTCACCTCTTGCAATATATCCTCTACCTCCACTCTCTCACTTATCCCAAACCCCATTCTACTACTATGATCCCCAAATAACCCTTTCTAGACTTTCACCAGTTTCTCACCCTGTACCTCTCTCATTAAATCCTCTCCCTCCACTCTCTCACTCCTCCCAACCCCATTCTACTACTACGATCCCCAAAATAACCCTTTCTAGACTCTTCCCTCCTCTATCCCTCCTTGCATCATCTCATACCTCTTTTACTATTCAGATCTCCCAAACAAGCCTTTCTAATCCCTTTCCTCTGCCTCTTTACCCCGCCACCTCTCCTTTGCTCATTCCAAACGTCCTCCTACTGCTATAAGCTCCAAACAAATAAACAATCTCATTCGTTCCCTTTTCTATCCCTCCACTATCATTTTCAATCCAAATAACAGATTAAAATGTCCACCACTCAAATTAATTTCATATTTCCCTTTACTAATTTCCCAATAATCCTGTTTGGGTCCCGGAGTAGCGTGCTACCCACCGAAGAGCGCTTCAACACCTCATCAGGGGTAGCAAGCTCTATATAAATGCAAACCCTTTCCTCTTCTATCCCTCCACTATCCTTTTTTAATCCAAATACCAGACTAACATGCTCACCACTCAAACTAATTTCATATTTCTCTATACTAATTCTCCACTAATGCTTTCTGGGTTCCGGAGTAGATTGCTGCCTACTGAAAAGTGCTTCCACACCTCATCAGGAGTAGGAAACACTATGTAAATGCAAAGCCTTCCCTCTTCTATCCCTCTACTATCCTTTTTCAATGCAAATAACAAACTTGCATGTCCACAGCTCAAATTAATTTCATATTCCCCTCTACTAATTTCCCCACTAATCCTGTTTGGGTTCCGGAGTAGCATGCTACCCACCAAAAAGATCTTCAACACCTCATCAGTGGTAGCAAGCGCAATATGAATGCCAACCATTCTCTCTTCTATCCCTCCAATATCCTTTTCAATCCAAATAGCAAACTAACATGTCCACCACTCAAATTAATTTCATATTTCCCTATACTAATTCCCCAATAATCCTGTTTGGGTTCCGAAGTAGCGTGCTATCCGCCGAAAAGCTATTCAACACCTCATCAGGGGTAGCAAGCGCTATATAAATGCAAACCCTTCCCTCTTCTATCCCTCCACTATCCTTTTTTAATCCAAATAACAGACTAACGTCCACCACTCAAATTAATTTCATATTTCTCTATACTAATTCCCCACTAATCCTTTTTGGGTTCTGGAGTAGATTGCTACCTGCGGAAAAGTGCTTCAACACCTCATCAGGGGTAGCAAGCATGTTCTGAATAAAAGACGCCTGGTACATGTAGATTTTAGGTTGGTTTATTTAAGATGGATGTTATCATCTAGAGCCCCACCAGGAGCAGCCTTCCTGCTGCTCAGCCCATCCTCCAACTGACTCTCTCACTCACCAACATTCCACAGCATCCTCACATACCAACATTCCACCACCACAGCCACACTGGCTGAACAGCAGGTATAACACATCTACTTTCTTTACACAGAATAACATTAGAACTCTAGCTTGCATGTATACATTGTAGCAATGAGAACTAAAAAGAATGCATGAAAATAATAGGTGGGAAACATTTCACACGCAACATGTCATAACACACTAATTGCAAATGTGCATACAAAGAGAGATGGAAAACATTGAATGCAAATAGGACAGCATGTCACAACATAATACTTGCAAAATAAGAGTAATAATAATAAGAATACACTCACCCTCCCAAATACACTCACCTTTATCTTCTCCGTTTCTAACCAAACAAAACACACACTCTACCACACCACAAAGCCACAATCCAACCCTGATACCACAAGACATGCCAGCTGGCCAGGCTAACATACAAAGCAGCACGTAGGGCACCGACCACAGGCGTGGTAGAAAACCAACCAAACAACTGCAAAAAGAAAAGAAAAAAGGTGTAACACCTTAGTAAGTGTGGAACACCACTCCACACCAACCATTTGGCATCTACATTGCCCTTCACCCAAACCCGAAGTAAGGGTGGGAACTGCGATCACATGTAACATATCAAACAAAACCAGGTGACTTAAACTACGCACAGTCATCCCACACAGCACATTTAAATCAAAATCGGGTGACACGCGCAGTCATCCCACACAGCACCTTTCAATTAACAAGCATTGGCATAGCCAATAGGTCTCGCCTTTGGGACCTTATAAGAAATTATTAAAGAGATGTCCTTGCCTGTACTTACAGGTGTTGTTTAAGTGTTAACACATTCAGTACTGCGTACTTAATCTTAGTTCTGCTCAGACGGATTCAACAGAAGGAGCACACACTCAAAAGTGTTAACCCTTTATCTAATTGACTTAACACCACCGTGTCAATCTACTGAAAGGTTATATGGAACAACTAACAAAATAACAATTGTGGAAACGTAATAGGCTTCAAACAATAAGCTACCTGATGGACGCTAGCTTCAGTCTACAACATGCATGCTAAATAAAACATTACCGGCTTCTGGATAATTGGGCAAAAAGACATTCCATGTGTGAACCTGCAGTTCCATAATACCCAGTGCTTGTGTGCCATTATCTTTACTGTTGATTGACAGAGAATAAGCAACGGTCGTATTGCAAAATGAAATGCTGGCTGCCCCATCGGTCCACACTAGGATGCTCCCTACCTCAATGGACCATTTAATTAAACTGCTAAAGCGTGGTTGCACCTACAGACTGGTTACGGTAAACAGTGCCTTACAAATACACTTTTCAATCACAGTAGCGTGCTGGGGATGTGAGTGCTGGTTGCTGGAGAGATGAGAGCTCTTTGGTGGTGGGGGTGGTACCTGTGTGACTGGAGGTGAAGGGAGAGATTTAAGACAATCCTGGGGTGAAGAGAATAATAGAATATATGAGGGACGATGAGCAGCGGTGTTTATATGAAGCCTTTACGGAACGCGTCACATAACAAGATCTGAGGCAGTGCTAAATGAAACTATGACACGGAGGAGGCTAGGTTGAAAAGTGGGAGAGGTGAAGAAAAGAATTGTAACGATTAAAAGGGGTCTCCTGTAAAAGAATAAAAGGTGTTGTTCGCAAGAAGGGAGGGGTCGGGACATCTGTATTTAATCAGTTCTTATAGCAGAGTGGGCCTGACATTAAGAGGCGGGAACAGTAGTGCGTGTGCAGGAGAGGTGATAGCGCCCTCCGTTCGGAGCTCTTTGGGGAGAAGAGCTCACAAAATCCGCTGCTGCATCAAATACAACAAACAGCTAATTTAAGCTGGACTTCGGCATAAAAGTTAGTAGTGAGAAGTGGGATGCCACCTTGTTCTAGGTGACAGGAAGTGGATCCTTGTCTCGCTCTTCGTGACAGGAGGTTGGGTGCCATCTTAATCTCAGCAATCCTTGGCCAGCAGCGCCAGGTCCGCAGTCAGACTATCAGGCTACCCCGCTCCTGTCACTCACAGTGGGTCTCCAGGGAAACAAGAGTGATAGATGGGGAAGAGGTTGGAGGATGCGGGAGGTGGGAGTGAAGGCTGGAGCTGAGAAGTGTACCATTCCGGGCTGCAAGCAGCAACTGGCACCGAAGCACTGAATTGCTTTGCAAATAGAAGGAAAAAAAACAAGAGGTGTTCACAGAAGGCAGTGTGTGAGGTGGTGGCTCTGCAATGCCTACGGCGTGATGGAGTGGAAGCGCTGCAGCGTCCTCTGGACTTCCGGCCTACGCGTTGCGGTTACAAGCAACACGAGCGAGGAATGCAGCTGCAGCGTCCCGCGAGTGGTGCGCGCACGCTCGTGTTCCTCGTAACCGCAAGCCTTAGGCCGGAAGTCCAGAGTGATTCCAAGAGGTCGTTTTACCTAGAGCAGCGCATGTGCGCTGCGCTAGGCTCGACCTAAAAATGGGTGACTTAAACTACGCGCAGTCATCCCACACAGCACATTTCAATCAAAGCTGGGTGGCTTAAACTACACGTAGTCATTCCACACACACAAAAAACAAATCCACACTCCAAACATCAGTCATTTGGCATCTACCCTGCCCTTCACCCAAACCCATAGCAAGGATGGAATCAAATTTTTAAAACACATCTAATCTCCAACCACTAATGAGTTGGCTTAATCCTGCCCTTCACTCTTACCCCGTAGGAAGAGTGCAAAGAACACATTCATTTGGCTAAAATCCTGCCCTTCACCCTTACCCCATAGGTAGGATGGAACAACCAACGTCAACTCTGCCCGTCACCCTTAACAACAGCAACAAACCCAAATAAGCAAGAAACGTATCCACTGCCCCAACACACCCACTGTGCAAAACCATATACAAGAAGGTATAGCACAACACCCCATGGCAGTTGAAAACCCTCGAACACAAGAGACGCTCTTACGCCCAAAACAATGGCACATTAAAGCACAAGGTCAATAGCACCCACAATTTTCCCTTTGTGTCTTATACTTATACCCTATTCAAATTAAAGTATGCAAGCCATTTACAATAACTGTGGTTGGAGAAAAATATCTATAACATCCTGAATATCATGGCAGTACTAAACATTACTAAATCAGCATCGAAACATTCACTCAAGCAGGAGACTGATCCTTCAATCCGGTGAGCGACTCCTCACCCGAAGACTCTCTCATCCCTAAGGTACCTAAAACTGCTACCAAAAGAAAACTGCAAACTCCGTTGCTGGAGGGGATCCATGCTGCAACGTTGAGAAATGACAAAGGCAAGACCGTGTCAATTCAGACGTTCTCTTGGAGACACTTGAAGTTCAGAAAGCGTGTTACTAAAGACAGTCTCCTCGACAGACAACACTGCGCACCTCCAGGTATGCAACACCGCGTTCAAATGATACGTTGTAAAATATTGAGCTGCGTGTTCATGTGACGCCTTACCAGAGACAGACTGTTTCATACACAGTTCCGCACCACTCCAGGTTTGTAGCATCGTGCCAACCCACGGCGGGATACTGAGGTCTGCACTTCGAAAGAGCTGCGTGCGACGCAGTGCCATGACGACCTCCAAACGCAGAACAACAAGTCAAAGATGGCGGCACGCAACAATACAGCGTGCTGTGTGGTTCACGGCTGAAGCGTGCCTCAAACAGTAACGAACGGCACGCATTACATAGCCTGAACATCTCAACGTCACTGGTTGTCTCGCTGGAGCTCCCCATACCTTCCTCGTCACAACATCAGCACAACCGTTTGCGTCCTCGCGAGCATTTTGTATGGGTAAGCTTCATCCATGCCACACGCTGGAATAACGATCCAGCGAATCTCTTTCCGAAACGATGGCCCCCTGCACTGGGCCATCGTTGTCCACTTAAACACTTGCCAAAGATGTCCATTACAAGAGTAGATATATCTGTGTATGCACTTCCATGAGCTAAACCTCCAGTAACACGGCAGATACAGTCACAGTGAAATTGACATGGACACTCAAAGCTGTTTTAGAATTAACACTGACAGGTCTTCCAGCATCGTCGTTGAGGCAGACTGATCTGCTTGGTGGGGCAAGACGTTGTTAGTCCAGCTTAAAACACTGCAGGTCCACCCTCTTCAAGTCATAGATGGCAAAAATAGCTCTGGCATGCCCAGGTTGGGGCCAACCAGTCTTGAGGTCACTGGAGGGGCAAAGGGCTGCACAACTATTTTGTAACTCTCCGTACTTTTGGTTTCATGACAGGTTCTTCTTTCTGTAGGTTATTCAGACTCTAATTTCATGTAGATTTTGCTTCCATTGTTTCTTCACTCCATCCATTTGCACGTGCAGTTCTTGTTTTATTTAAGATGGATGTTATCATCTAGAGCCCCACCAGGAGCAGCCTTCCTGCTGCTCAGCCCAACCTCCAACTGACCAACTCACCAACATTCCACAGCATCCTCACACACCAACATTCCACCACCAGAGTCACACTAGCTAAGCAGCAGGTATAACACAATTTAAGATGGATGTTATCATCTAGAGCCCCACCAGGAGCAGCCTATCCTCCAACTGACTCTCTCACTCACCAACATCCCACAGCATGCTCACACACCAAAATTCCACCACCACAGTCACACTGGCTGAGCAGCAGGTATAACAAAGCACTATGTAAGGCAAAGCCTTCCCTCTTCTATCCATCTCCTATCCTTTTTCAATACAAATAACAAACTTGCATGTTCACCGCTCAAATGAATTTCATATTCCCTTATACTAATTTTCCCACTAATCCTGTTTGGGTTCCGGAGTAGCTTGCTACCCGCCAACAAGCACTTCAACAGCTCATCAGGGGTTGCAAGCGCAATATAAATGCAAACCCTTCCCTCTTCTCTCCCTCCAATATCCCTTTCAATCCAAATAACAGACTAACATGTCCACCAGTCAAATTAATATAATATTTCCGTATACCAATTCACCACTAATCCTTTTTGGGTTTCCGGAGAGCATGCTACTCGCCGAAAAAAAACCTTCAAAGTCTCATCAGGGGTAGTAAGAGCTATATAAATGAAATTGCAATTACAGTTCCTTCAAAAAGGTTCTACCTAGGAACAAGACTAGATAATGTGTGTGAGCGTGCCACTTTCACCACAAACTCTGCAAAATTCTTATCCTTTCGAATTTCCTATGGCTGCTAGTCTTTAGGGGCTGTGGTGCCATCTATAGAGCAGCTTCATCATGATCTCCCTGCTGCCTGTATCAGTGGTGAAATTGTGTGTTCGAATCAAGATACAATTACATTTCCTTTCATCCAGGGATACTTGTAATTCTTTGTTCCACGTTTTTTGAAAAGGGAATTTACCTTTCTTCTCGGAGTTATTGTGTAGCATGTTGCATAACCAGAATGGATGAGTACGTGCACAATATTATGATTTTAAATGATTGATTGTACTTTTATACAAGTATGCAATGCTTTTTTATATCAGTATTATGTACTTGTATTGTATCTCAGGAAATTAACTGCAACAAATGTAATGAATACTTTTTCATTGCAAAACAATTTAATTATGTTAGAAATCAATTGACAGGCTATTAAAATAAAGGAAAAGTGGTAAAGCGAAAAAGGATTTTGTGGGTGAGAGGGAGGTAAGGAATGTATAGTACAGCAACCCAAATTTCTGCCACTAAAATACACGAAACGTGCATGTGGCAGCAGCATGCAAGGAAACCCTAACGAGATCTGAGGATTCGTACTATTTTATCCAGGGAATCTTCTGGGGGGAAATGGGCAGTTATTGGCAGAACTGGGAGTGGAACTACTGATTCCTTCTGTAAATTCCATTTCAGAAGATACCCTCAGGGTACACCTTGTAATTCCCAGTAATAATCCCCCTATTCTGGTATCACCAATGCCTCCAGTATCTGTATTTATTGGCGGTATGGAACACACCCTTGGGCGCTTCTAATTAGGCCCTGAATGTTAACCTCGCAGGAGGGGCAGTGAGCAGGAAGCAATGTCTGGGCAATCTCTGCTATCGCATTTACTGCCAATTGCCTTGAAAGTTATTTAAAAGCAGAAACACACTTTAGCCTTGCTGCTGCTGAAGTCCCTGGGTGCACAAATAGTACATAATACTAAAAAGAGGCGGGGTGGCAGGAGTATCGAGGTATGAAGTAGTGTCCAGGCAGCGTGGAACAACGCTGAGCAGGAGAAGGGATTGCTAAGAGATACAGGTGGGCCAGTGGTGAAGTGAAAATAAGGATCAATAAGCAATGGCAAAGTCAATAGGGCTCACTACTCTCAAACATAAAATGGCAGCTATTAGATCTGGCTTTTTATTAGGGGAAGTGTTTGGTAACAGTTGGGCGACTTTGTGTGTGTTGTTGCCAGCAGTCCAAGAATGTAGGGTGACCAGATTTTGAGAAGCAAAAACCAGACAGGTCAGACATTAAAGCAGGACGAAAGCCTTTAGTCTTACTTCTATATATGGCCTGTCCCGTTTAATGCGTAGCCTTGTAAATGTGTTTTCGCACTCAGCTTTTGGGTGCACCACCACCTTCCCTGCATGTTGGCAGCAGGTGGCAGGCCTGGTAAGGGTTATGCCTTACGGGAGCGTTGGGTGCTCTGGGGGTGAGTGTGGCACTGTATGTGCCGCACCATCAGTGTTCAGCACACCCAGCAGCAGCTGACGCACTGCTGGGTGGACATCATCGACCATGAACAGGACCTGCTAGACATCGAGATTGAGTAATATTTTTGATTTCTAAAAATTCTAATATTTTTACTTTTTCCAAGCAGCATGATCACAGGTAAGTTAAATTTACGTGATTTTTTATATAGAGAGTCTCCTGTTGCTCCCGATTGCATCCACCTTGCGTAATTGGTGCCGGGCAGCGGTTGTAGGACCTACTTGCAATCCACAAAGTTCCTTGCGCTGGTACGTATGTATGCTAAAGAAGAGAGCCAGATGTGAAAATAAAAAAGTTTTATTTAACTTTGGCTGACGCGTTTCGACCGGATACATAATGTTGAGTGCCCTACCACCTTTAAAAACAATATGTCATTGCTGACACATCATGGAAACAGTGAAAAGACTTTACAAAAGTCACTTGTGAGATTAATCGATGTAATTTCAAACATTACTGCATGTACTATGGCAAGACGTATTCCTTCATAGATCACATTTCATAATTTAAATATGCATTTTTGAAGTTCCACAAAAAAGGAAATGCATAAAAATTAGTCCTGAAATTAGTGTAGTTAGAAATTTCATCAGCTGTCACTCTTTAGTAGAAAGGAAAATTACAATATTAACAGACTTACACATTTATGTGCCAATTGGCATAAATTCATGCTGGTATTATTAGCTAACTGAAAAATAGCTTCAAGGGAGTAAAAAAGACATAAAAACATGAAGTTCCAGTTTAAATTGCCAAGTGGCATTACATTACATTATTCAAATGGAAATTATACTTCAAAAAACGGCAATTTGAGAGTTTCAGCGGTCACACTTCAAAAATTACTACTGTTTCAAATCCTTGCCAAATAATAATTTACAAAAATTACGAGTTACATGAATTAAAAAGAGTGTACACCAAAGTGAAGGGATGCATAGAAAAAAAGAGGGGAATTGAACAAAACACACTACACAGTTAAAATTACGGTTTGGGCAAAGTCTCATTCATAAACCATTAGCCAATGGTAGAGGCATCTATGTTACACAAAAAACGTATAATCAACGTACAAAAAGGGGTTTGATGAGCTAGTTAACAGTCAGGTGGGATTACCCCAGCCCCCCTCTCCCATAGCCCAGTGTCCATATCCTAAACTAACCCCTAAGGTTAGGAAAGAATGTATGAATTTATCAGTTGGGAAGGAGGTAGAAGAGAAAGAAAGAGAAGAAAAAGAGAGATGCTCAGGGCTCAGATGCTCAACCAAGGTGCATGTGCAGCTCCTTGTCCTGATTGAGCCCCCCGGGTGTCTGCTGTTGAGCAAAAGGATGTATTCTGACTCCTTTCTTCTCAGAATGTGCTCTCTGTCACCGTCTCGCATATACTTGTTTGTAGTCCCTGTTTTCTTTAGTTTTTTTGTGTATTTTTGAAGATTTGCTTTAAGATTAAAGCCCGTTCTGCATATTGAACTAGTTTATACATCCTTGCTTTCAAAATTTACTCATTAATGGTGCGTTTTTCCTGTCTTCACTTATTAACATTACATGAGTAGAGTTGTAGAATCCACCAGTCCTCTGACCCACTGTTATCATGATAAAAACACAGCATTATGGCAACGTGTTTTGTCTTGTAGTCTACAATATGTTGTGTTTGCGGAAACATTTGATGCAAGTGGGTTAGGATGAATCTCTATGAGAACAAACGACCAGTAGAAACTGGTTCTTATGAAATGTTTCCACCAATCCATTCACTCCTATTTTCCTACCACTGACATACCAAGATGTCGAATCCATCTTTCTGAATGTCCTTTACGTCAAAAGAAATGTAGAGATCTGTTTTGCCTGGATGGTCTGAATCATAACTGCCCTTCTCCTCTTACTCTCACTGTTTGCTTTCCTCTTTTGTTTTTTATTTCCCTGATCAGTTTGCCCATTCTTTGTACATCACCTTCTAGGGTTTAACTTCTTGTTCAGATAGTATATAATTGCTTATATGTGATGTTGTGTTGTGCATCTTCTAAATGAATGTGATTACTCGCATTCTTTCATATTGCCTGCAGTTGTCTGGAATCATTTCATATAATACAATGGGGAGAGGATGTAGCCTTACCTCGGACCTGGGGAACCCGGGTTCGAGTCTCAGCAATGACGCTCAACATCCTGTGATCCTGGGCAAATCACTTAACCCGTGCCTAACAAAAATGAATGTGTTCATCTGTAACGAAACTGGTGCTCATCTAAAGCGCTCTGATACCCTATGTCTCAGGTCTAGTTCGCGCTATATAAAACTCTAAAAACAAACAAACAATATGCTTTCTGACTCTATCAATTCCAAAGAATGAAATTTCGTGTGAGTCCATAGCATGCAGCAAATGACAATGGCGGGCAACAGGATAGTTGGGACTCCGTATTGCATGCCAAGGTCCCAGTATCCTTTTCTTTACTGGAAAAATAGTACTGCCCACATACTGTAACCCACATGGGCAGACCTATAAATGGATCACAAAGTCACTGTTACAGTTGATGAACTTTTGGATCTTGACTTCCCTACCCTTTGGTAATGTGTAGGTTTTCTTATTGGTGCTGTGGGAACAGGCCTTGCATCTCCCGCACTTAAAGAACTCCTGTTGCTCCTTAAGCCACAATCCTGATTGTCCCTGTTGTCTCATGGGGTAGCTGTGTACCTGCATGTCTTTAAGTGACCTGCTCTTTCTGTAAGTTGTTAGGGGGCGAAGAGTAATCAAATCGCCAATGACCTGGTCCGATCTGATCAGGTGCCAATGCTTGGATAGCCCTCGTCTGACAGATTTGCACTCACTATTGAAAGTTGTGATGAGTCTTATCTCACTCGCTTCCTTTTTCCTCCATTTCAGTGTCAGTCGGCCGTTCCTGCTGACCCCCTCAATCTTTTCTCAGACTGCCATGATGACTTTCCCAGGGTACCCTCCGGCTTTAAATTTTGCCAACATTCTGGCCTGTTCTATCTTGAATGTTTTAGGGGTGCGTTTGTTTCTTTTGGCTCTGGGCATCTCACCAGAGCAACTGCTCCATTTCAATTTGGATGGGTGGTGGTTTCGGGCATGTAAAATACTGTTGCCAGCTGTGCTCTTTCTAAATAGACTTGTCTGGATGGCACCTTCCTTCACTGTCACAAGTAAATCCAGGAATTCCATGGTAGTATTGTGTGTCTTATGTGTAAATTTGAAATTCAAATCATTATTTCCAATCCAAATGAGAAATGCATCCAATATCTCCTGCGAACCTTCCCAAATTAAAAACAGATTGTCAATGTATAGTGTCCAGAAAGGCAGGTGTTGGGTCCAATTCTCATTAGTCTCTGTCCAAATGTACTGGGCCTCCCACCAGCCCACATAAATGTCAGTGTAACTGGGACCAAAGCAACTTCCTATGGCAGTTCGGGTCAGTTGCTTAAACCACTGGTCGTCAAAGAGGAAAACGTTGTGCTCTAAGCAAAATCGGAGCTTGTTTAGAAGCATCATAGAATGATTGTGCACAAATATAGATTTGTCTCTGAAGAAGTATTTGGAAGCTCATATCCCAAGATCATGTTCAATACAGGTGTACAGAAACACCCCATCTATGGTAACTAGGATATAGCCCGGCTGCCATGGAATGTTTTGTACCCTTTTAATAAAGTCCATACTGTCTTTACAGTGGGACGCTAAGTTGAGGATGTAGGGGCAGAGGAAAAAATCCAGGTAGATGGAGGTGTTCTCTAAAAGGCTGATATTAGCAGATATAATGGGCTGCTGGTGGGTCTGTGTCATGTTTACACATTTTTGGCAACATAAAAAAACACGGTGCAGTGGGTTTCTTGATCAAAAGGAATTGGAATTCTTCTCCACTAACAAGCCTTGTTAATGCCAGTTGGAAAGAAAAGTGTGGTATTGTATTATAGTTTGTTCCTATACTGGTATGGTAGTCTCTTCATAACTTCCTGACATCTCTAACTGCCTTCTGGCCTCTTCTTTGTACTTATTTAGATCCCACAAGACAACATTACCACCCTTGTCAGCGGGCTTAATGAAAACCGCAGTTGCTTTACTCAAAGTGTCCAGGGCTAGCTGTTGCCCTGGTGTCAGATTCTTAGCATAATCATTGCTGCTATTCTTCCACACTCGCAAGTCGCAAGAGCTCGTGGGTCACAATCATATGGAATGTGTCAATGTTGTCATGCGGGGTTATAGGATTACATTTTGATTTTAGTCTGAAATCATTCCTACTAGTTCTGTCTATTTCAAGCCCAAATTACATAACACCTCTCGCTCAATCTCTCAATCTTTACCACCATTCTCAAATTCTCTCAATGAGGCCAGGACTTTATTATCACCAATGCAAAGGTTATCATAAGTAGAATCTCTCACAGTACCAACAACAGTTTCGCCTCCTACCCTGCTCCTTTTGTTGAGTAAAAACTTCAGTTTCCTGATGAATGGGAACAGCTCTATATGGGTTCTAGACTAGTCAAAATTCGCTATATGGCAAAAAGATAACCCTAGCTGTAAAAGAGAACGTACATCATTACCGAGTTTGTGGATGGATACACTGATAACTCTTAAACTGTTCCCACCCGTTATTTGTTCCTCTTGTTTTGCCGTTTATTTCTCCCATGTGGCATACTTTCTTTTTGTGCTGGTGCCTCCCCTCCTAATGTTCCTCCATTCTTGCCTCCTCATCTTCCTCTTGGCGGTCTTCCCCAAGGTCTTTGGCTTTGTTGTGAAAAACGGTATTCCTCCAATATTGTAAACAATAGAGCGTTGGGGTTGGCAGAGCCCTGTGCATCTTCCAAATCCGGAAAGGTATCTGAGCTGGGTTCAGATGCTGCAATTTACTGTTATCGTAATGAATTCACTTGTCTGAACTCTTTCCTTGCAGCCTCATATTTTCTCCCAAATGTAGGAATCTGGCCTGTTGCATAATCTATTTTGTCTCTCAGGCATCTGCATTTCTTCTTAGCCTTCTTTCCCACGTCTTGTATCCAAATCCTTCCTGAAAGCCTTAATCTCTTCCTGTGACGGATGTTTGTCTAATAACTCTTTGAACTTCTTCATCTCCTCCGTTGCCTGATCCAACTCCATTGCAGCAAGCCTGCTCTCAGTATTATTGCTTACATGTCTGTAGCGAGGCCTAAAAAGTAGTTATCCATTGCACATAAAAAAGTGGATATTAAAAAATCAGAAAATAACTACACAGAATTGAGAAGTCTTTAAAATACAAACAATGAATTCACTTTCCTGAAACAGTATTGCTGGGTAAAGGAAACAATAGAAACAAATAGACTCATGGATCATGGCAACGCATTGTGTCTTGGCTAGCTTGAGTACTTTTTAGGCAAACTAACAGTGGCTAAAACATTCTGGGCCACTGTTCAAGCACCTTCGTTGGCACTCAATACAAGCAAGGATGCATTTTAAGGCACTTTTTATAACTTATTGGGCTACCTATTTACCGGCTCCCTTATTGTAGGAGAAACATTGACATTTCACAGAACCATTAGCGCTGTTTACTGTAATAATCCATCATTCTTGATCAAACTTCATTTCTTTTAGAAAAAATAACAATACTCTGTTACGCAGACATATAATATGTGTTTGGTTTTCACCGTCTCATTATTTTTAGCACTAGGAAACATGTAATGTATGTGAGCTCTTCATATATCATAACACGAGATTTATCAGGACTTAGGGTCCGATTTATATCTAGGCGGACGGAGTATTATCCATTAGCATGGCGGAGTACTGTACGGCCCCCATGCCGAGGGAACTCTGCCCAGCATATTTAGATATGTCCGTCAGACCAGCGGACATAGCTAGCATTTCCACCGTTGTGGCGGTTCCTGGAAATGCAATGAAAGTTTGACGGATGGCTCTGTCAACAAGACGGAGCCGTCCATCAAACTTTCATACTTTTTGATTTTCAAAAACAAAACACTGAAGTGAGATTTTGTTTTTGAAAATAAAAAAATTAAAATGACCCTCTTGCCATGGAAGTATCACCCATGGCGAGGGTGCATTTTCAATTTTTTACTGTCTCTTACTGCCTGGGTTTAACTGATAGTGACGGGCAGTAAAAAACGGCTCTATGTCTGGCCATCTAATTTGGATGGGTGTAAATATAGCTAATTCTCCAATGACCCTTACTCTGTTGAGCCATCAGAGAAGTTTGGCCACGGTGGAGTAGTTTCCGTCGACGCCAAACTATGGGCGCCTGCATTTAATTCGGGCAGGTGGACCATCATCTTGACGGTAAGGATACTCAATCACTTTTGTGATGGATTATCCTTACCCTGAAGATATAAATCAGACCCTTCATCTTTTTTGTGATTATGCATTTTAAAGTTTTGTTTTAGGTTATTCTAAATATTGTAAATTTAATAACGTAAACTGGAAAGTTATTTATAACAAGAGAGGAACTATATTTGCAGCTCTTTACAGGAAGATATCGAAGGCAAGAGAATATTGAATTTATTTCTGCTTTTGTTTCAAAGTTAAACCACAATTTAAAGTGCAGTTCCCTTAGTCTGGCTTTAATATGTTTTCTGCATACACGTACAGGCACAGTGGCGTAACAAAACTTGAGGGGCCCCCCCTCCAGAGTGCATGAAGGGGGCCCCCACGCTCCCGACCCAGTTAGGAGCTCACAAGCCTGACTGCATTATACCGGAGGGTGCTCCCTGAAGCTCGGGCCCCCTGGTACCGCGGGGTATGTGGGGGCTATTGTTACGCCACTGTACGGGCATGCACTAATGCTTACTTGTGCAAGTCTTTGTTTACGCATTTCATCAAAGCCTCCAATGTTTGTTTTTAGAATAGCAAAGCAATGACAGGCAAGCTGACTGCACATTTCAATATGATGCAGGTTGGGTAAGTTTCCCATTTCACAGACCATGGTCTGAAATAAGCAAAGTCATGCCTCACTGCTTTTTCACAGCATTCAAAGTTATTGATATGATAGGGTGGTTTACCTCTGCACTGTCTATTCAAAAATCACAGCACCTGCCAAGTGATTTTACTTAAAGAGTTAGAAAAATAACGATTATGCCATATTAGGCGTTCATAAACCCCTAAGCCTGTGAACATTTAGAGCTTTGAAGATGTTGTTGTATGAATTCCAAGCCAGTGGAAAGCATTAGTTAGCTCGAAGTTTTCAGTGATAACTTGCTTATGGAAAGGTAATAACTCCCTTTCTCGGTTTCTCTTTCTCAATTGTGGGGATCAAAAAGATAATAATAGTGAGGTACACGGACAAACAAATCAAGTCAGTTTGTTCCTTCAGTAACAATGGACTTAGATTTTAAAATGTCCCAGAGCTTACTTTACCTATTTGATTGGTGCCTAGTCCATTCTGCACTTAGAGTAACAAACACAAAGTTTGCAGGAAGCCTGATTAAACAATCTTCAAGAATCGCTTTTATATTAGTTTTTATACTAAATCACTAATAGCAAAAGTAAATAACCAAATTTTCTTTGATAGAAATGTTTCAAACCAAATCAGTACAATGTGTCCACATGAAGGACTTTAACATATCATTCTTCCACAGTATCTTTTTCTTGAATACAATACTCACTCCAAGTCTACATAATGTTTCCACACAATAACTTTAACATTCGTAATAAGTTCAACACATAGTTTTCAGCCACATCTAATTGTGTTCCGCATATGGCTGTTCAGCCAACACGTTTCACTGCTCTAAACGCCGCTTCTTCAGGCTGAAAGAACGAAAACTAAAACTGTGCTTACACATGCATAACATCAATCATAAAAGACATATTTACTCCTACTAACAAGCTTAAATAGTGCGGCTGTAAGTCTGTTGTTGTTTTAAAGTTACTTATTGAACAGATCTACACATTGCATATGAACTTTACCAGTTAACAATCAAATTCCTAGCTGAAAAAGAGAAACATCATAAAAAAAGGGAAAATAAGAAGAAAAATTCACAGACACCTCGTATAATCATGTGCAAAGCAACAAGTAAATGACAAAGGTTTCTTTGCGCAGAGTTAAAATGGTCAGACTCCCAGGCACACTTACCCTATTTGAATAGCAACTGAAAAACTTGACCAAGATCAGTCCTGAATAATTGTCTTAATCATAATAGAACGTTTCCCTAAAAATATCTTGCTGAATCGTAGTCACATCTACAACTGTGTTGATCTAACCTTTCCTACATGTATACGGCAACCCTACACTTTAGTTGAACTCTCAGTAAGACTTACCCAATTAAGTTTTTATAGCTGTGAAGCTTAACTAAGGTAGGTTGTGGGTAGCTGTTTTAATAGCCATAAGAGGTTTCCCTGAGTGCACCTTATTGGACTGTTGTTCCATCTAATAATGAGAATAATGAAAACAACCATGAGAACCTAATATTACCAACAACTGTACAGTCACTCATGCACTTCGAAAAATACTCCAGAGATCCGTTTTATAGACTCGCAAGCAAAATCCTCTAATCATACACTTCACATCCTTGCATGATACAACAACATAGCACACATCTTAGCAGCGTGTAATATCGCGTCTGGTTGCGTACTGGTTACAAATATTACCAGTACATCTACACTGAAAATCAAAGAAAAATCCTCAAAAGTTCCATATTTTTAGATCTCATACCAAAGCCTTCGATACTTTGCTGCTCAACAGAACCCCCCAGCAATAATGGGATATGTCTCAAAGCGTCAAAAGTCCTACTGTGATTTAACAGTTACATGAGTTTAACAGCATATAACAAAGCATCGTGTACTACCCGCGCTATTATTTGAAACTCATTTGTAATCCCGTTAAGCTCTTGCTATACTTAGTGATAAATTACATGGTGGTTAAGCCTTCTCTCTCCCCTGTATAACAACAAAGCACCTCATCTCACAGCTATGGGAGAAAAAAAGAGCCACATACCCAGCAGCATTCCTGCTCATATTTATCCAAGTAAAGTTAATGAATGATCTACAAAAGAAACACAGGAACCCTGCGTCAACTAAAAATTATAAAGCCTTTCTAGCATGACAAAAGACAATATGTCACAGCTATCCTCTTGTGCATACCATGAGTACTCTGATTTTCATCGTCCTACAATGAACTGCACAAACCAACCCTTTCAAGCAACATTCCACTAAATATGTCCCTCATCATTAATTGCTTCTCCAATCAGATGGCACAACAATTATTTTCAAATGTAACAAAAACAAAACGTAAAGCCTGAAATGGAGTCCAAGCTCAAAATCTATCAGCAAAGATCGTCATGGTGTACTCCCAAAGCTCACATAGTCCCAATGCTCAAATCAGCTTCATATTTACATTTAGACAAATGATGGTCCAACCTGAAGTTAAACATATTATTAAAAATGTGTTTTCCGCTGTCACTATCATATTGAAGACATCCAATATAAAACATTTATAAAAAAGCAAATTAACTTATCATCATAGACTCCGATTCAAACCATAGTTGAATGTATAACCTATCCCGTACACTAGTCCCTGAAATTACCATTCTATTGGCACCCCCTGGTGCTTATCCATACTCGTTTGGTATTACGAGCCTGGGATCATACCCTATTGTGACCGTTCCTAGGTATTCTTGTGTGAACCATTCTGCTACCGTCCAGTACGCATCTTATATTTTGACATACGCCCTATCAAACACTGCGAGTTCCAGAAAGGTGTTGAGTCGAATATTCATAATATTTGTATTATTTACATGTTCTTGAAACCTCTTGTGATGGCTTCACCGTACGGCTTATCCATACACATGTAGATCACATTTATTTTGAACTCTCTTGAGAGCAAATAAATAATTTATAATTCACAGTTTTCAAATTATTGTATTGTGAACGTGGAATCAAACCCTTTTGTGATCGATCCTAAGTATTCGCGTGTGAACCATTCTGCTACCATCCAATACGTACCTCGTTTTATGACAAACAACCTATCAAGCACTGAAAATTCAAGAATTGTGTTCCAACAAATAATGTTTGCATATTCATGGACCATCTGTAATGAACAGCTTCTGTCTCCATGACTGGAGTCACAGCGAAAAGAAAAGCAATTGCTATAATCCTACCTCATGGTGTCAGTTACTCTACTGTGTATGTTGTGTACTTCTCAGTATCAAATATGCACAACCATCAATTCCATTTCCTAAAGTTATAATCACTATACCTAGATGTGTGTTCTTCTACACCAACTTGAAAAAGACAGAGTTGTACGCTTACAAGTAAACCTGAAACTCCACCCTTAATCTGCTGGAAAAATAAGAGTGTACCCATTCCCCATCTCAATTCATGATTCTGCGAGGAACGCCTGCAAGAGTAAGAATCCAAGAGAAGGGAGATAGAAAAGAATGAAACAACATACAAAAATTCTAAGAATCAAAGCCAAAAATTACTCGATAACAAACAACATATCATAACTCAAATACATCTCTGAAATATATAAATGAATCAACTCATGAGTGCACATCATAACATGGTATGAAATTCTCTATCCAAATTGAGACCAAAGTCAGCAGTCCGTAGTGTGTCAATCCACCATGTTTTTTTCATTCTTTTCTATTGCCACCTCTATGGTGTTGTTTGATATGGTCAATCCCTGTAACCATAATTTTAGACAGATCATTAGCTACATGTACTTATTTGAAATGTTTGTGATGGGGAGACCTTTAAACAGATTCCTGATGGCATAGATATGTTTCTTAATTCTTTCTTTCAGCAGTCTAATAGTGGAACCCACATAATGTTTATGACAAGGACAAATGATAAGATATATGCAAAACATGGTATTACAGTTAATGAATCCTCTGATATACAAGTCTTTACTACTATCAAAATTCTTAAATGTTTTCCTTTTATCTGTGATAAATATGAAGCACACACACCCTTGGCATCGATAGCATCCATCCAGCTTAGTTTTTAACCATGTACCTTGTTTCTTTAAACCCTACCTATGTGTGTCACTCTGACTTAAAACGTTTTTAAGGTTTCTGCTCTCCTGTATGTAATCATATGGTGTGGACTGATCATTTCTTAGAGATCTTTGTCTAGACTCAAATACCCCAATTCTTCCTCAAAAGTTTGACTATCGCACCATTCTCTGTGCAAACTTTAGTCACAAATCTGATCTGTTGTTTATTTATGACCTGTGTCTGTCTTCTCATTTGTTTCAATAGCATTTCTCGTGGTATACTGTTCATCCTTTAAGCAGATTGTAAAAGGGTCCCAGTAGGATAACCACTCGTTGATAATCTTGCCAGAGGTATTTGTTATTCAAGTTCATAATCTTCTGAGTTTGAACAATTTCTCTTATGCCTAATTAGTTTCCAGAGGGGGATATTCCTTTTCTGGTTCACTGGATGGCCAGATTGAAAGTGTAAAGTACTGTTATTGGCTGTGCTCTTGCTAAATGAACGAGTGTGGAGATTATTATCATAAACATAAAATTACTAATCCAAAAAGATAATATTGGATCTACTATGCTCTAGTGATAACTCCACATTCACTGTATTATTGTTCAACTTTCTGTGATATGAGATAAGTTGATCTTCAGTACCTTCCCATGGAAATACAATTTCAACTATGTATTGGACCCATAGGGTCACATACTGATAGCCCTCATGTGCTCCCTCATTCCAGGGATGCTCCCTCTCATACCAACCCATGAACAGGTTGGCATAAGGAGTGAACCTGGCACCCATAGCGGACCCACAAATTTGGTGGTATAGGGTATCCTGTAACAAAAAGTAATTGTTATTCAAAGCAAACTCCATTAGTGCCAAGACCATCTTAGAATGAATAAAAAGGTGGTGATTTCATCCTAAAAAATATTTCAGAGCTTGAAGACCATCTGTGTGTCTAATACTTGTATAATGACTTAGTAAGTCCATAGTGACCAATATAAATTTCTCTTTCTATGGAATGTTCTGTAATTTTTGCAGCAGATCTTTGGTATCCTTGATATAGGATGCTAAGTTTAGTAAAATGGGAGCCACAAATACACCAATATATTCTGATACCTTCTCAGTGGCCAACCTAATGCCAGAAATAATTGGCCTGCATGGTATATTCCTGCCCTGTAGTTTGTGAATTTTGGGAAGAAAGTATATGATCGGAATGGTAGGATTCTTTTCAGCGAGGTATTTGTATTCCTCATGGTCTAAAAAGCCCTTGTCAAACTAGGTTTTTAACACCTTGGCCACCTCCAATTGTACTCTTTCATGTTTTATAACTTTGCTTAATCAATGTTCTTACACACAAGATCAAAAGAAATATCAATGACATTGTCCTTAGATAACAAAGGAATACAACTTGATTTGCTAGTTAGACAGCTCTCCTCAATCACACTTTCCTCAATCCCCATGGTGTTTATTAAGTCTTCAATATCTAGGACTGAGTTTTCACTCAAACTTATAAGAATCTATGTGTCCTCCAGAATATTGATAGTGATACTGTTTATTTGAGTTTGTTGTACAATGGGGGTGAGAGTACTGGGTTTGTGAGCAAAGAATTTCTTTAGTCTAAGGATTCTAACAAATTTGTCATAGTTGCAAGTCGGGGAAAATGACAAGCCTTTGTTCAGTATACTCTCCTCATCATCAGTGAGTACCCTTTCAGATAAGCTAACAACAAGATTACGTTTTATTTCTGAAGTCCCTTCACTTGAGATCGTCTTTTGACCCTGGTTGTTCTCCTCCTTGTACGTTTTCTACCACCTCTTTTCCCTCTGATCCTTCTTTTGTCTGTTGTAATTTGCACTCTCTGTTCTGTGCTGTTTCTGCCAGACACATTTTTTGAGTTCCTCTAAAAAAGAGCTAGATCTTGCTCCTTTCACTGATGTTTCCATTGGTGGCAGAGTCTCTCGACCCTAAACTTGACACAGTTGAGGAAGCAACTCGTTCAGTAGATACAGTTTTTTGCATTGACTTCTGATTTCTAAAGGTCCTATCATACTTTCTGGCATATGAATATATTCTACCAGATTTGTAATCTCTTTCACCTCTCTGTATTTTTGACTTATTATGCTCTTTTATCTCTTCTTAATACTTTTCCAAGACTTGATCCAAAAACTCATAATTCTTGTGTATACTTTCCTCCAATTTTAGATTCAATATTTCTGACTTGGTGGCCTCAATTTCTACTATGAGACTCTCTATTTTTATTTCCACCTGCCATATTAACATGAGCATAAGATCTGTTGATGTTTGAGATAATTTCTGTTCCCACCGTTCTGCTTGAGTTGAATCAAGGTCCTCAACTGCAGGGAAAATATTGATCCTAAGACATCTTGGGATTCTATTCATTTTGAGATACAGCCTAAGAGTCACTGTGTCTCACTACTTCTGTGACTCTTTCTTCATTAGCCTCTTAAGTTATAGAAAAATATTCCTCAACCCTTTCGGAATGTCCCTACTGTCCTCTTTCTTTCCCCCATTGTGTTTGAAGATGCTATCCACCAGTTCATCACATCTTTTTACACAATTGACCATTTTGAACAAGCTTAATGGTAACAACTCTACTTGCAAGAAAATAATGCAATACTTAAAGCCACGCTAGCAAGCACTATTAAAACATAAACTGTTATGGCTAAAAAACCTATGTACAGCC
This sequence comes from Calotriton arnoldi, assembly GCA_963921515.1. Classification (NCBI taxonomy): domain Eukaryota; kingdom Metazoa; phylum Chordata; class Amphibia; order Caudata; family Salamandridae; genus Calotriton; species Calotriton arnoldi. Next base: position 997,195 of record CAWUFW010006375.1, on the reverse strand, counting down.
TGGCCAGAATCTTAACATCCTACAGTAACAATGGGTTTAGATTCTAAAACGGCAAGGCACTCGCTTTACCTACTTGAATGGTTCCCAGCCAATTCGGTACTTAGAGTAGCAAACACAAATTTTGTAAGGAGCGTGATTAAATAATCTTCAAGAATCACTTTTGTATTGAAGTTTTTTATTTTAAATCACTAATAGCAAATGTAAACAACCAGATTTTCTGTGATCAAATTTACCAAACCAAATCAGCACATGAATGACTTTCACATATCATTCTTCCACAGTATCATTTTCTTGAATATAATACACACTCCAAGTCTACAAATTTGTTTCCACACAATAACTTTACCATTCATAATAAGTTCAACACATGGTTTTCAGCCACATCTAATTGTGTTCTGCACGTGGTTGTTCAGCCAACACGTGTTTTGTGGCTCTAAACGCTGCATCTTCAGAGCTGAAAGGACGAATACTAAAACTGTGTTTACACATGTGTAACATCAATCATAAAAGACATCTTTACACCTACTAACAAGCTTAAATAGAGCAACTGTAAGCTTGTTGTTGTTTTATAGTTACTTATTGAACAGATCTACGCCTTGTGTATGAACTTTACCAGTTAACAATCAAAATTCCTAGCTGAAAAAGACAAAGATCATGAAAAAAGGGGAAATAAGAAGAAAAAATGAACAGAGGCCTCGTATAATCATGTACAATGCAATAAGCAAATGGCAAAGGTTTCCTTGCGCAGAATTTAAAAAAAAAATCTTTATTTATGGCAGTTTATATCAGCAGTAACATAAAGTGAAATAGAAAAAAAACATACAAGGGGTCTCAAGTATATCGAGAAGAATACAGTGTAGTACACACCAGTGTATATCGTACATACAAATTGCACTATATTGAGACATTTCCATATAAGAAATCAAGAAGGGAAAGGTAGATGGATAGGTGAGTGTGCATGTCAGAAAATAAAAGGTACATGTGCATAAGTCACAATACAATACAAAGTGGGATCATCTCACACACGCATCTATACACCAGTCCTCCAGACATAGTTCTCCAAGGTAAGGTGCAAGTCAATCCTCCTTGGTGACATCCCCGTCGGTAGTAGAAAGCAATAAATAGTCTCTCAATGGTTGCCATATGTCCTTTGGCCTAGAGGCAGACGGTTGTAGTGATGCATATATTTCACTTGTGGTATCACAGTATATTGCGCAATAAGATAATAAAGGTAGAAGTCGGGGACCCCAAAACCATCACTGGCATAGGGCAGAGTCAACATTTGCCAGATAATCCTTCGGTGTTTGCCCGCCCAGACTAGCCACATGAGCATACCACGCAAGGTATCAATAAAGCTACTGGTAAGGACTATAGGGATATTATGAAATAAATATAAGAATCAGGGTAGCACTACCATCTTAATAATACAATTCTACCTTCAATGGACAGAGGGAGCTTAATCCAGCGATCAATCTGGGAAGATAGTCTGTCAATTGCGGGACCGTAGTTGAGGCAAATGACCTCCGAGCTGCTTCTATATAGGTATATGCCCAGATATTTCAGGGATTCAGTGCACCACTGCAGTGGGAATTCAAAAGGACAGGGAACTGTGGCATCCGTTAACTGAAAAATCTCAGATTTACCCCAGTTAATAGCGAGTCCAGAGAAAACCCCGAACCAGATGATTTCCCGAGAGAAGGGGGAAGTAGATTAGTCTTGGGATCCCTGACAAATAGCATGATATTGTCAGCGTATAAAGAGGCAAGAAGGGGGCCAGATGAAACCGCAATCCGCAACTTAGGTGTCTCTCCTGAAAATGGAGAACCAAGGGGACCATTGAAATAATAAATAACATGAGCGAAAGTGGACACCCCTGTCTGGTACCCCGAGTCAGTATGTTAAGATACCATTTAATCTAAGGCGAGCCAACAGAGCCATGTAGAGCAGCCAGACTAGGTCCCGAAAGCCCTTAGGAACACCCAACTTCCACAGAGTGGCATGCAAGAAGGACCACTCAGGAGAATCAAAAGCCTTCTCTGCGTCCAGTAGCACAGCAGCAACTGGGAGGTCTGGAGAAATCTGATTAATCCGTTCCATGCTGCGGACGGCCCCCGGCCGTCTGACGTCACAGTGGGCGTGTGCGGAGGACGGCCGGGGGCCGTCCGAACCCCGCCCACTCATTAATTGTCCAGCACCGCGGCGGAATTCGTGCCGCGGTCAAGGTGTTAAGGACGGCAAACACTGTGCGAAGATTTATGGAAATGGAGCGGTTCGGGACGAACCCAGATTGTAATGGGGATATTATACTGCCCATGAGCAGGGGAAGACGTGTGGCGAGAACCTTAGCTAGAATTTTATTGTCATGGTTTAAAAGTGACAGGGGCCTGTAGGAGGTGCAGAGTTGTGGAGATTTCTTGGTTTCAGTAAGAGAGTTATAACTGCCTCTCACAGTGTGGGGGCAGAGTTCCCTGTGCTAGAGATTCTGCGTAGACTTCAAGTAAGTGGGGAACCAACAGTGGCTTGTAGGCCTAATAAAAGTCACCTGTGAAGCCATCCAGCCCGGGGCACGAGTGCCACCTAGGGTGTCAATGGCCTGTGAAAGCTTTTCAAAAGAGATGGGCGATGCCAGAAACTGCTGGTGTCCCATGTCAAGCTATACTATTGCTTCCTCATCCAGATAGTCGGCAAGCGCCCGTCCATAGTTTCACATCGTGATATGTATAAGCGAGCATAATATGAGACAAAGGCAGCTCAAATGGCAGTACTATCCGTGGTTAAGGAGCCGTCATCAAGTTGTAATGCTGTGATATAGGAGGCCTCATATGTCAGGCGGAGAACCCTGGTCAGTGTACGCCTGGGCCGCTCCCCCTTTCCATAAACCCGTGTTCTTGCATATTTGCTCATGTACATTACCTTGCAAGCCACCAGGTCACGAAATTTATGTAGCAGAGTGGCACGCAGATGTAATGCTGGAGTGGATCCAGGTGTCATATCCTTCAAATCAAGATCTCTCAGTTTCCCCTCAATAACCGCCAGCTCACCCCTAATGGAACGAAGCACGCACACATTCTTGGCGATACAGACACCCCTAATATAGGCCTTAAATGCCTCCCAGACCACTGAGTGTTGCGAGACAGATCCAGTATTCAATGCAAAGTATTCTACAATGGCATCTCAAACTTCTATCCGAAACACCTCATCCTGCAGTGCATTAGTTGAGAACCACCAGGACATCAGGGGTGCCGCAAAGTGGGGGGTCTGCAGAGACAGCAAGACCGGTGAGTGGTCTGATAATGTATGAGGGAAATGATCAATGTTGGAAACCATGAGTAACAGGTCAGGGGTGATATACCAATGGTCTATATGTGACCATGTACCGTGAGGGGCGGAATAAAAAATGTAGCCCCCACTGAGGCAGTTTCTGGATCGCCGGGCATCAGAGAGGTGGAAGGATCTCAAAATGGTGGACAACGCTTGTATTGCACGGGGCTTGGACACGTGGCCTGTGCCAGTGGAGTCCAAGAAGGGACAGAGGGTCAAATTGAAGTCACCATCCATAAGAATACAGTCATAGTGCAAGCAAGTAATATGTGTGGAAATATCATGAAAGAAATCATGTGCGTCCACATTTGGAGCATAAACATTGACCAGTGTTAAGGCTTTAGTAGCTAAAGTGCCGGAAACCAATATGTAGCGGTCCTCAGGGTCCGCTATCACCTACCGCATGACAAATAGGACTCTTCTGTGGATTAGAATGCAAACACCTCTAGAATAGGTGCTATAGCTAGCAAAAAAACGCTTATTCCCCAGGTTGAGGCATAGGAGTTGGAGGAGTTTGGTGCACAGTGGGTCTCCTGTATAAAGGCCAGTTGGATGTCATGTCTGGACAGGTACATCAACACTTTTCTCCCCTTGTGGGGGTTAGTCAATCCCCTGGCATTCCAAGACATACATCTTAAGGCCAGCGCCCCATCCCCACTAGTCAACAGTCCCATGAACGTGAAGGTAAATGTATCGCAGTGCACATTCATCAACGATAAAACATTTCATGGCATGCAGAGTAGTACATCATCTGTAAGAAAAAGGGGGGAACAGTAACAACAGAATAAAAAAAACATACCCCCCTCCCACAGCGAATAGTAAACGAACAACATTCGGAGAAACCCATAAGCATCCCAACAACAAGGAAGAAAACGTAAGCAATCAAGCAGAGCACTCATAGGGGAGAGTCAACACTCTGAAGGAGAAATGCCAATGGATAGTAATATTAGCACAGTATATAAAAGCCTGTCAAGCTATATGAGCAATGGTAAGAGTATAATAGCACCCCAGCATTGGGCGTCCAGGCACTGGAGATGATGTGGGTCAATGGTCAGTATGCCCCGATACAGTAACAATGTTTATGTATCCACGAGGAGGCAGCCCACGGGTCCTTGGAAACTTGGGCGGGCGAAGAGGAGGACGGTCTGTCACCAGGTGCTCTAGTCCCAATACCATGTTGCTTGCAAAAAGTGGCAACATCTGCAGGAGACTCAGAAATATGATGTTTACCATTCATCTGGACCCGCAAGCGGGCAGGGTCCAGCATGGGATATTGCACATTAGCTTTCTGAAGTGTGCGCTTTGCATCAGCAAATTTGTGGCGTGCCTCCTGCACTAGTTGTGTAAAATCAGGGAAGAGGGACACTGCCATACCCTGGTATTGCAGCGGTCCCTTCTCGTGTGTGAGGAAAAGTGCAGTGTCTCAGTTGCTGTAATGGAGGAGTCTGGCGATGATAAGCCGAGGTGGCCCTCCAGGCACGTGTCTTGGGCCGGGAATTCTGTGAGCCCTCGCCACCGTGAACTTAGTGGAAAATTCCTCCCTACCGAGCAACTCCAGAAGTAGAGTCTCAACAAAAGTGTCCAAACTCCACCACTCCAGCCAAGCGAATATTGTTCTGACGAGAGCGCACCTCTAAGTCCTCGGTCTTGCAGCCATGTTTTGACAAACCTCTCTATCTTCTCGAGGCGCTTATTCATCGTAGAACTGTTATCTTCAATGTCGGATATGCGCTGCTCAGTAGTGTCCGGTCATGCCTCATGCTTGTCCATGCGTTCATGCATGCCATTCAAACGAGCAGATAGTACATCAAAGCAGGAGTCAATGCACTATTTAACGTTTATGTATCAGAACTCGCCCCTTTGATCCAAGACTTCGGCTTTAGTCTCACCTCATACGCTGATGACACCCAGATTGTGGTGGCAGCGTACAAAGATCAAGCCTCCCCATCTTTGCAGTTTCAAAACTGCATGATGGAAATAAACAGGTGGATGGGAAAGCATTGTCTCAAATTAAACTCTGAGAAAACCGAAGTGGGGATCTTTGGGAATATGCAACCCAGCTGGGACAACCTTTGGTGGCCGGCGGAAATGGGGGAACTGCCAAAACCAGTTCTTAAGGTGAAAAATCTGGGGGTGTTGATTGATAATAAACTCACTTTATCTCAGCAGACCAATGTTATTGTGTCCACCTCCCATTTCTTGATCAAGAAACTGAAGAAGATTTTACCTTACATTCCCGTCGACTCCAAAAGAACAGTAGTGACCGCACTCGTGCAGTCTAAGCTAGATTACTGCAATGGACTCTACCTGAATATGCAAAAACAGTACCTTAAAAAACTTCAGATGATACAAAATGCTGCCGCAAGATTAATACTGAATTTCCCTAAATACGAGTCAGTAACTAAGGAAATTCGAAGACTCCACTGGCTTCCGTTAGCGCACCGCATTAAGTTCAAGGCGTTATGCCTATCTTACAAGGCCTTGAACAACACCGGACCAGTGTTTCTCAAAACTCTCTTTTGTTGGTACCATCCAGTTAGACAGCTACCCTCCACTTGAGCCACACTTATGAGGGTTCCAAGGATTCAAACCACATGCTGGGGAGGCCGTAGCATATCTTATGGCACAGCAAAGTTATGGAATACACTTCCAATTGATATCAGAAATGCTAGCTCACTGACCTCTTTCAGCAAGGGTCTAAAAACCTGGCTATTTCAGAATTAGATCCTTTTCCGGGCTTACCTCTGTCCTAGCGCCAAGACACCTCTGGGTATTCGTGCGCTCAATACATTTTATTAACCAATTCCAAAAACTTTATTTCGGTCATTACAGACCATAAAAAGTAAACAATACAAATAGTGAAAAAGACAATTTTAAACATTTTTTTAGAATTATATCAAATAACTGTCTATACCACCAATGGAAAAGGAATAATACAATGATAGATTATTATTAATTTAAAACAATAAGAACAGCTAAAAACATTAAAAAGAACTTTAAAAAAAAAAAAAGATAATGATAAAATACGAATCAATGCTCAGTGGAGGAGATTACTACCTACAATGATAAGCTTAAAAATCCCCTTCGACTCTGCCACATTGAATTAAAAAACGGGACACTGCAAACACAATAGGTGGGTGTGTGTCAGTTCGTAAAATTCTGAATGCCTCTAAACATTGATTACACCCTAGATTTCTACAGAGCGGTACGAGCCAACGCTGTCTAGCCTTAGTATAGCCTGGGCAAAAAAAAGAACATGGATAACCGTCTCACCTAAACAAGTACAAGCGGGGCATCCAAGAAGAGGCATTTTGTGCCATTTATTAGTAAAAGCATGCAGTGGCAAGGTTCCTGTTCTAAACTGAATATACAGCTTCCTTGCCAAGTTGGGTTGAATGACATCTAAAAATGGCTCTATAAAATAGTCAGTTTTAAAATTCAAAAATCAACCGTTAAGTGACCAAGATTGGGGTTCCCCTGGATGTCAGCAAGCTTAGCAGATCGGTAAGCTCTTACCAATCCTAAACGTGAGATTGTCAAACACGCCACCTCAGGATTGCTCCACAAATCGGGGATACCAATCCTAAGAGATACGTTTTTTATATATGAAAACCATGGTAGGTTAGCTACCCCCTGGAGACCCATTATCCCCTTCAGCTCTGACTGGTAATCTGCTAGCTCCGGGGTCACCCACAATCTATGCCAAATAATTAGTGGCCTCAACCCGACCTCGTCTGCAATAGGTCTAATGCCCAAATCTAGATGTAGTGGTATCAGGGGTGAACTCAACGGTAAGCCCAACAACTGTCTCATAAATCTGTTCTCTATCCTTGACAAACCAGCAGTGGGATGATGACCCCAAAGTTCTGCCCCATACATTATGGCACTCCTAACTTGTACTTGGTAAATCTCAACCACAGGACTAGGCGGTACATGAGAGGAGTTCCTATGGGTTTTTATAAGTCCCCCACCGTCTGGGCAAGCCTGAGACCTGCCTTGGCTAATTGGGGTCCCCATTCAAATGATTCGGACGGCGTAACGCCAAGATAATCAAAAACTGACACCCTCTCTAGTAGGGTGCCATTTAAAGAGGGGTTTGGGCGCAATGTTTTTGCTGGATTAAATACCATAAATTTAGTTTTAGCTGTGTTGATCTCCAGCCCCTGTTTTTGCAGAATGATGCAAAGCTGTCTAATATCCGCTGTATGCCCATAGGGGACTTCGATAACAACAAAGTGTCATCAGCAAACATCATTGTTGGGACCTTACCATGCACCAACTTAGGGGCATCGTTATCCACTACCTCATTAAGTTGGGCTACCAGTGCATTAACAAAGAGGCAAAACAGGGTTGGGGCCAACACACAGCCCTGTCTTACACCTCTATCAACTGGGAAACGAGGGGTCAATTCCCCATGCTTCCCATGCCTAACTTGGGCAAAGTTACCTGTGTGGAGGCGGATGATCAAAGACATTTTATTAACATAACATAACAATGGGCTCGAACCCTGCCTTCAGCTCAGCCATGATCCCTGCAGTGCCCTCCAGTACAGGGGCATCAGTCGTAGTAGATCCGGAGTCACCCTTTACAGGGCACTCAGCTCCAATTCGCTGGGGGGTTCTAGCAGGGTCAAAGGAGAGTGGTCACTGTTTAGGGCCGGGGGCCCCATTATGGAGCAGGAGTAATCCAATAGGTAGGCCTGCATCGCTGGGGGGAAACTGTGAACCGCCCTGTGCAGGCGGGTCTCAACCAGGGGCCCACCGCAGAGCCCGAGGTCAGCAGGACCAGTCAGTCAGGTTGGTGTATGGGGATCAGCCCGGTCATCGCATTGCCAGGACAGCAGGCAGACAGGCCCCAAGAGTGCTAGGTAGCGTCATGAAGGGGAAATACAGCAAGCAATAGAGGAGCCAAGTATCTGTCCAAGTAGTATAAGCAGGTAAAGGCCGGGGCGCAATGAACTATTTACACAGCGGCCCCCGGGCTTGTTATCATGGACAGTGGGCCCCGGTATAGTAGGCGCAGACCATGCCCAATCTGGGCCAACCCAGCGAGCCATACGGGGAGACCAGAAGAGAGACTTGCCTCCTTGCGTAGAGAGGCCCGGGGGGAACAAAGGGCACAGGACCTCAGGGTCTAAGCTAACTCACCACATCCACGCGATCACCCGCACAGGCCAGGAGCAGGGTGGCAGACCCTGCACAGCATGAGATCCCCCGACGGAGATCCTGGAGGGAGACAGGTGAGTTGGGAGGATCTAACACTGACTCAAGTCCGGCCGCCAGCCGAGAGTGCGGCCCCGCCCTCAGGCTCACCCACGACCCCTGTCGTCCTAGGGCTTCCGAGGGCCGCGTCTAGCGGCGATCGCTGGTGGACCAGTATCGGGCCCCCACGGCTGCTCAGGCGGGTCTTGATCTGGTCACAGGCACGTCGTGTTCATGGTGTCTCCGAACCCCCGCCGCCACCAAGGCAGGGTGCCGATAGACGTGGCAGGCTGCGACAAAGTGGCAAGCTCTCTGGAGCTTCAATGCCGAGCGGCCATCTTAGTCCTCGGATCGGCCATTCCCTCTGGCGCAGAGTTAAAATGGCCAGACTCCCATGCACACTTACCCTATATGAATAACAACCTAAAAACTTGACTAAGATCAGCTTTGAAAAGTTGTCATAATCATAATAGAATGTTTCCCTGAAAATAACTTGTTGAATTGCAGTCACACCTACAAGTGTAAAAAGACAAACATTTATAACTTTGTTGAGCTAACCTTTCCTTCATGAATCCGGCAACCCTGCACTTTAGTTGAATTCTCGGTAAGACTTACCCAATTAATTTTTATTGCTGTGAAGCTTAACCAAGGTAGCTGTGGGTAGTTGTTTTAATAGCGCTAAGTAGTTTCCCTGAGTGCACCTTAGACCATTCGATCTAAAAATCAGAATAATGAAAACAACCATGAGAACCTAATATTTCCAACAACTGTACAGCAACTCATGCACTTCGAAAAATACTCAAGAGATCCGTTTTATAGACTCGCAAGAAAAATCCTCTAATCACACACTTCACATCCATGCGTGATACAACGAAATAGCACACATCTTAGCAGCGCGTAATATCGCGTCTGATTGCACACATTAACTCAGTTCATGTCACCCTTGTTACAAATATTACTAGTACATGTGCACTGAAAGTTTTAAAAAATCATCAAAAGCTCTGTATCCTTAGATATTATACCAAAGCCTCTGATACCTTGCTGCTCAACGGAACCCCCTAGCAATAATGGGGCACGTCCCAAAGTTTGTTTCTTGCACTTGAACGTACAAAAACACAATAGTACAGAAAAGTAAATCAATAGATAAATGCTCATTTTGACTTCACTGTTGTGCGCAGCATTCAAAGCTGATGGATTTGCCACTCCATTTGATTAACAGATAAGCATTTCTTGAGTGATTGGTGAGCTGTGCAAGGTTCGGTGAGTGGTGAAATACGAATATGAGTCAGTGGGTGGGTGAATGGATGAGTGAGTGCATTGATAGATAAAATAATGGGTTAATGATTGCATAGATGGAGGAATGAGCAGCTGAGTACATTGACTGATGGCTATATGAATAAGTGAGTGTATGGATTAATGTGGATGAATGGGTTTCATTGTGTATAGGTGGATCTATGGATGAGCGGGGACACAGATGGGTAAATCTTTGACTGAGTACATGGCTAAATGAGTGAGTGAATAAACGGATGAATGGGTAAGTGGGTGAATGAATGAGCTACTGCATGAATGTATGAAAGAGTGGGTGAGTGAGGGCATGAAGGGGTTGTTGATTGAGTGAATGGAGTGAAGAAAGGGTGAATAAGAGAGTGCAATGATGGATGAATGGTGGATGAGTAAATGCCTGGATTAATTACTGGTAATATTCAGTACTCCAAGTCATAGTCTTCCTTGTCACAGTCCTTACCATAATGATGTCCGTTGCAGACAAGGTCCGGCTTTCACCCATACTAAGAAAGGAAAAAAGGGTCTAGTCCCCAAAAACATGGCCAACCATAAGCTGTGTCGTACCCCAGAAAGGTGGGGCTGAATGTTTTTGCTTCCTGATCCCTAAGCCAGTAATTACAAAGCAAGCTGCAATTCAAATAGCTTATGTGGAAAGGAAGACTGAAACGCTTCCTTACTTCTTCTCCCCCACCCCAGAAAAATATGACTTTGATGAGGAGGACTATAACTTGATGTAATGAAGATTACTGGTACGTAACATAGGCATTTCCTACCTCATCCTTCTTCCTCGTCCCAGTCCTTACCATAATGATTGTGTACCCACGCAAAGAAATAAAATGTTATCATTTTAGAATGCAAAATCACAATAGACACAGATTCTGCTACAAACAGTAAAGTTTCAGGAAAAAAGGGGAAAAAAACCTAGATCATATTACTGGACAGAATTCAAAACTGCTTTCTCAAAGGAAGAGTAAATAACCTCCCCATCCATATAAGGAGAGGCCCAAGTAGAGGCTGCACAATTATCTTTAAGAGAAATGCCATTAAACAAAGCCTAAAAAGAAGCCATTCACCTTGTGGAGCCACCCTGAACAGAAGTGGAAAGAGGAATGTTAGCTTTTAGATAACACATGGAAATACTTGTCTTAATCCAACTACTCAAAGTGGAAGTTGAACGATGTTAACCCATGTTGGCTACGCCAAAGGTAACAAACAAAGAATCTCCTTTACAAAAGGACGCCATTCTTGCTGGATAGATGGAAATGGCCCTACAAAGATCCAAAGAATGCCACAAAGATTCATACCCTGAAGAAGGAAAGGGATAGAAAACCAGAAAAATCAAATCCTGAGAAAGGTGGAAAGAAAAGAAGCGGCTAGCTTTGGCAAAAAAGAGGGGTCTGCCCTTAAAACCACCTTATCATCAATAAACCTATTGAAAGGATTGACCATTTTCATCCAATCTGTGCCTATAGCAAACAACTATCAGAAAAAATACTTTTGAAGTCAGGAATTTTGAAATGATTGACTCCAAAGGCTCACATTTTTCAACCTCCAGAATATTCAGAACAAAAGGCAGATCCCAAGAACAGCCAGGGAAGTGAATGGCCAGTCTCATTTCAAAGAAGCTCCTAACAAGACAAGAAGCCAGGGAGTCAAATAGGAAATGCTGTCTCATTTAATAATTCTAATGGCTGCCCATTGACTATGAATAGTAGATACAGTAACACTCCCCAAAAACAACAAGAGAAATTCCAAGATCCTCCCCACCTCACAAGCTTTTGGAGAGACTCCTCTAGGAACAGGCCAAGAACTAAAGTTTCTCCAATACCTGTCAAATAGTTTTACCGTACTCTGTTTCCTAAATGTATTGCTGGATTGTGCTACCTCAGAATAACAGCCTCTGGTCTATAGCCTCTGCTGCTCATTTTCTGAAGCCCCAGGAGCATGTGGAGAAGGTTTCCTCTGACAGGAGATGGAGGCTCAGGAGGTAAGGATGAACTGGAAATATCCATGGAGTCTAAACGGACAACTATTGCAACATAGAAAACCATAGTCTTCAGCACCAGGAAGGAGCTATCACCAGAACTCCCCCCTTTCGTCTCTGATCTTGGGAAGGACCCTGCTCAACAATGGAAATGGGGAAAATCATAAAGTAGACGTTTTGGCCACTAGATGCTTAATGCATCCATCGCCAAAGTTTTAGGACAAGCAGGTAGAGAACAAAAATCCCCCAGTAGAGAGTTCTCCCTGTACATGAACAGATTGAGCCACTGTGCTCAGAACCTCCCCTGAATTCTCTGAAAAAGCAGAGGGCAAAGGGTCATAGTGAACGAGAATGGTAACACATGGCGCAATCTGTCCATACTCCTATTCTCCATCCCTGGAAGAGAGACTACCATCAAAGAAGGAAGACTGCTCTCTGCCCAGGTTCATATTTGTTCCGCCAGATGGGCCAGCCTGGGAATCATAGCAATACCAAAATGATTCACATATGACCTCATTACCTGGTTGTCTGTCTGGATCTGCACTGCATGGTCTTTGAAGAGGGGAGAAACAAATAACAGGGCTTTGTAACCGCAGCTCCTTCCAGTCAGATGAAGTACCCTGTTCTCTGATTGACCAATGACTCTTGACTGCTTAATCCTCCCAATTGGCTCCATACACACTCAAGTTGATGTGGATAGTTACCACTAATGGAAGAGGTGGGACAATGGAATTTCTCTGGCCAGTTGAGTGGGATCCAGCCACTACTGAGGTTTCCTCAACACAGTCTGAGATAGTGAACCAAAAGGTTGGAGTGGTGCACTACTTCAATAAGTCATTTTAGTCTCGTTATATTGTTTCAGTAGATCCTTTATTTTTCATGAATTTCCAACAATAAAAGATACCAGCCAACGCGTTTCGTTCATATACTATGAACTTCTTCAGGGCTGTAAACTTCAATAAAAACACACATAAATATATATACAGACACACAATGTAAAGTGCTTGACACAGGACTTTTGTGACAAAAGTGCAAGAAGAAGGGGAAATGAAGTGTGACATGTGGGGAGTATACGTCATGGGGGTGGGAAGATGCAGGGACGGAGGGGAGCGGGGGAAAGTGGGGGTGTATGGCAAGGCAAGGTGGTAACCGGAGAACATAAAAAACATTACAATGTGCGAACACACAGTGTGTTGTCACACACAAGCGCTCAGAGAGAGTAATATGTTACATATAAACACATGTAAAGACATGTACATGGAGGTCATATGATTCTGCATGTAATAAACAACAATCTGCATATGCTTATGTAACAATATCATGGACTAAGCTAGAAACATACTGTGTGACTGTGCCTAGTTGTGTCTCATCTAGGTTCAAAGTGAGAGAAAGCCCTCCCAATGTCTATGTATTGCATGTATAAGGACCCTTATTAATGCGAATAAAACATATGTGGGGCCTAACGCCTGAACTGGATAGAACCCGTCGGATGTAGTTGGGCAATCTGAAATGGAACCCCGACATTGACCATGTAGGTCCCTCGACCTGGAGAGGCGAGCAGCAACCAGCTACACTAGCGGTCTGAAATGGCTCATGATAACAATAATGGGTGTTTTGTATACTAGTATGTACGTACCAATGAATGCAATTCGAAGACAGGGGGGAAAAGGGTCCTAGGTTCCCCCTGGCGTGGGAGCTAATTGCAAGCTCTGTCCGTGGCGTGAAGTCGTGGCCAATCTGGTAGCGGACATGCACAAATTAATGTGTCTGCGTGGGCCTCCTTGATAAGGGCCAGCACTCGATGGTTCTGTGGGAAAATGTAATATGTTTGAACCGTAGTGATCCATGCATGATAAATAAGCATGAGCACGAGACATGGAAGTGGCTGCGCAGGGGGGGGGGCGAGAAAAAAGAAAAAAGAATAAAGAAATGCGCTTCGTGGTCTAATCAAGATAACGGGAATCCAAATGAAAGTAATGGCGGGTGCGCATCCTAAACTTACTGTGGGTGTGGGGTGAGGGACGCAAGCAGTGAGAGGATGGAAGGTGGGAGAGCCTACGTCGTTGACCGAATTCATGCAGGCTGGTCGCTTTATGATATAAGGAACCATGTAAGTGCGTCGTATGGGGTGCGCCATGCATGGCCCGGTAGTGGCACGAAACTGGGAATCTAAAAGGAAAAGGTTGGAGAAACTATACGCGAGGCCGAACAGAGTGTGCAAGTCTCATACGTCATCGTCACGCAATGCATGCAACACAAGTGGGTGCGCACTGGGCAGCCCGGTTGACAACATTGTGAATAACAAAATGAATCAATAAATTGCGTCATGTGCGATGCGAGAAGTCGGTCCCAGTGCGGAACCGAGTCAAAATGCAAGCAAGAGGGGCAGGAAGCAAAAGGCCATGCGTAGTTAATATGTGCGGCGTATGCGGTGTGAATCAATGTCCGCGGTGGAGAAAGTGATGGAGACGCAGGGAGCCGCTTCTTGTGCCTGGTGAATGCCGCCTTAAGTGAAGAGGCAAGGGCCTAAGAAGACAGCCTCTATAGAATAACGATTGTTATCAATGGTGAACGCCGTTGCTAAGGGAGTGATGCAAGGCAGGGAGCGTGGAGGGGGCGAAAATGAAAAGCTCGGGGAAATAATGGAAAAGCGGCGAATGCAGCAGGAATGGCTTAAACTATATAGACTCCAAAGACGGCTAATAGTCAGCATGATGTGAAATAGGTTTTAAGTGAGAGTGGATAGTCTATGCTGCGTGAGGCTCGGGAGACTCCTGAATGGGAATCTTACCTGATAAGCTGGAAGCTGCCGTCGGCTTCGATCAAAGGTGGAAAGTGCCAGTAGGGAAACTGTCAATTATACTCTAAAACCGCGCGGGAAAACGTGATGCACGTACAAGTGTACGTGGAATGGACGGCATGGAAGGAAAGGGGGTAAGGGCCTCTAGTGGCTAAAAAATAGGCTGATGAATCCGTGTATCAGATAACAGGTCTGGTGGAACGGCAGCGTCAGCACAAGTGGTGCATAGTATGGCTAAGTGTTGGAAAGGGCAGCGTCAGTAAAAGTAGACACAGGTCATTTGGGCAGACAGAGAGAAAACCTGGGCATCCCAGGTGGAAAAGACAGAAGATCTAAGATGATGTGAGGTAGCTGGGTGTCTGCTCAAAAGGGCTTATTGGGTGTAAACAAATCCCATAGTCCACACGTCATAGTGAGAATGGCCTTGTGTATAAAAGGCCCTGGTGAAAACGCCTGGCCCCGGCGTCTACTACCTAAGGTTGGACCCTAACCGGAATATCGTCCAACACCGCGGAGAGAGGCCAAGGAAGGCGAATAGCGTGTTGAATCCAAATCAGGCATGGGAGAACCAACTGAAATAAGAACGCACACAGGAACGCAAATGGAAGCGCAGGGCGTGGAGTCAGAAGCCCTTAGGTGGTGCAAGCATCCTGCAGCAGGGGTGCGTTGGGGGAGTCCCTATCTCAGGAAATAGTGAAACTCATGGTCAGTGTTGTGTCCCCTCTTGACCGCATCGAGTCTACAGATCCACTTGGCCTCTGCCCTTCTAAGTGTCAGTTCTCTGTTCCCCCCTCTGTTGTTGGGGGGGATATGGTCAATACCAAAAAAGCTGAATTTGATAGGACAAGTGTGTGTGGAGCGGTAGTGTTCAGTCATGGGGTACCTGTCATCACCATTGATGAGTGTATTATCAGCCTGTCATAGTCCTTCGACCCAATGAACTAACACCAAGGTAGCAGCCATTTCCCCATCGACCCTTGCCACTGTCTCGCAGGGGCCTTCTGATGAGGGAAGAGAGATCGGAGACTTGATATCAGCAACTCATGTCGCATATGTGGAAGAAAAACATAGTCCAGATCTTTCCTGAACAAAGCTCCTATCAAGTGGAAACTCTGCACAAGCCACTGGGTGAGATTTCAATCCGTTCAAAAGGAGTCTGTGCTTCTCCAGAGTCTTGCAGGCCAACTGTACTGCTTCCACATCCTTAGAAAAAGAAGGTGTGCAAAGTAACTAGTAATCCAAAAAAGGCAAAATTGATAATCTCCGAGATTGAAAATCATCCACCAGTGGAGCCAAAACCTTTGTGAAAACCCATGAGCCAGGCTTACCAAAATGCCACACAACACAGCACGACAAGTTGATGCATTGTGCTGCGTGACAAGGAGAGAGCAGGAATATGCCATGTCCACCAAGATATGACACATTCCTGCTCTCTCCCTGCAGTGGCGCCACTGCTGGCAGCCTTGCACTAGGAGGGGAAAACTTCCTGCACAAAATAATCCTTAGAGGCATTTTTCTCTTTCTATGTGTGTTGCAGACAATGCAGCACACCTAGAAAGAGGAAATAACAAGGAGAAATGAAGCTATTTCACCTCGTTACACCTCTCTTGGAAAGGCGTACCATTTTGATGCAATCCCATGTTTACTACTTTGGTAAATCTGGGATTGCCATGGACACCTTCCCAACACTGAGAAACGCAAGTTAGCAATTTGCTGTACCTTGTGTTACTTTGGATTTGCTAAGCCACGCAGAGCCATGTCAGGTGGCTTTGAGTGGCTTAATAAGTCACACTTAAGCCATTGCATTGCCTTGTTTTGCCTTGTGTGACGCAAGGGGAATGCAAGGACTTTGAAAATCTGGGCATTGTTGTGGATGCCAGACCAAACTGAACTGGAAATGTTGGCCTAGAACAAAAAATCTTAGGCATTTTTAGGAACCCTGTTGGACAGAAAAGTGAAGATAAGCATCTGAAGGATGCAAAGACGCTAGAAATATTCCTGCGGTCTTATGGGAATAATGTTCTGGAGGGCAACAATCTTGAATTTTGATTTAGGATGAGCAAGTTCATGTTCTTTAAATCCAGAACTGATTGAAAGTACCTGGACGCTTACTGCACTTTGAAGAGTAAGGAGTAGCACCCTTGGCCTCTTTCCTATTCTGGAACTGGAAGTACTGCCCCCTTGTTCAACAAATCTTGGATTTCCTTCTTTAACCAAAGATGACAGGCTGGGTAAGTGGGAGTATGAGTATTGATACTAAAAGTCCTCCAGTGGCTTCACAAAGTCTATCCAGTACCCTCTTTCTACTACTGTAGAACCCCGGAGTCCGATATTGAGTTTTTGCCAGATGATAAAGAAATGCAACAGCCTCCCTCCTACTTTCCCAGCATAGTCAGCCTTGAGTATTTGAGAGGAGATGATGGTTTTCTGACAGCATTTGTCAGGGAGTGAAGCGCCACGGCCATGACCCATGCCTTGAAAGAGCTGATCGATTCCTCTTAATGTAGAATCCTGGCCACCAAAGGCTCACTGAAAACAAAAACCTCTACCCCTTGGAGGCTGATCAACTGGACACAGTGATTTGCAGTCTTCAGACCATTTGTTTCACTAGATCCTTCAATTGGGGACCAAACATCTTCCAGACAGGAAATGGAAGAAGCATCAATAATGCTTTCTGGGAATTCTATGCCCTCTGCAACCCTATCCAGAAATGATGGGACTAAAGGGTGCATGAAAGGAGTCGTCTGCAATAGTTAGAGCGTACTTTGGGGTGGTAGTTATTCCCAGAACATATCAAATATACTCTACAGTTGCCTTAGCCTAAATGGTGACTTCTGTGGATCTGTGTCCATATTAAATTAATCTAGGTTGGTTGGGTCCTGATGGTGTTTAGATAGGATAATGTAATATATGTAGTGTCTCTCTACATGTATATATTTGGAACACAATAATATACTCCAGGTTAATCTTATTGAAGGTGTTGAAATATATATAATAGAGGTCGGATCAAAATGAGTATATAGACAGATAAGGCGTGTGTATCATAATTTAATGACTTAATGAATGGTGTAACAAGGGGGCTATTCTTAACAGGCGTCTAGCGGCGATCGCTGGTTGACCAGTATCGACCCCACGGCTGCTCAGGCGGGTCTTGATCCGGTCACAGGCACGTCGTGTTCATGGTGTCTCCGAACCCCCGCCGCCACCAAGGCAGGGTGCCGATAGACAGTGGCAGGCTGCGACAAAGTGGCAAGCTCTCCGGAGCTTCAGAGCCGAGCGGCAATCTTAGTCCTTGATGGACGTTAATGTTGACTGTAGTATTGATATAGTGTACTCTAAGTTTGCCATATTTGTGTAAATGGGGACTGATAAGGAATAGTGTCCTGAGTTTTTAATGATCAGGCAAGTAGAGTCATGAACGTGGTTGATTGTGGGTGTTGACACAGATGTGATAACACAAAACATGAGGATGAATTTGATTTAAACTGATGCTGTAAATTTATTAGCTGCATAATCAGGAGTATATATACTCATAGCTTGTCCTATTTACAACAATGACGCATGTAAAATGGAGACATAATGGGAATTTTGTACATTGTGTAGTTTTGAATTATTAATTTTTATAGATCAACATTCATTCTATAATATTTATTGGACTCTCGATTTTGTAAAATCAAAACCATGCATTGGAAATGATCGAAAGACTGAATATAAGTAATTAAACTGCTTAAATATTGAGTATGTAAAAAGAAAAAAACAATAAAAAATCTTTTTCTTTTTGTAAGTTAATACACGTGTACTCTTAATACAATGGATTGGAGTGTTCATAGTATGAGCTGGAATTGATTTGGATGATATATAAAGTATATTATTTATTAGGTTTACGTATTACAATTTGATGTATATGTTTTTTAATGAAATTAACTGCTAAACAGTATTTTGTCTGTCTGGATAAAATATCAGACTTAAACTTGTTTCCTTAATCTTTTGTGTTGATTGCACTTTTGGAATGATATAGTAAAAGACCTTTTTTCTCCCACACTGTAATTAGTTTTAGAACATGATGACTTGTATTTTCTTCTGCTCTGCTTCTCTCTTGATAATATGATTACTAAACTTGACGGTTTGCTGTGCTTTGATCAGCTTATGTTCCCCTGAATAGGAACATGTTTTATGTGTACTGGAGTTGTATTTGAATTTGTGATCTTATGTCTTATATTATATATTATCGGTCATTTAATAAAATAATGTTTTATATGGTAATTTGAATTTGGTTTAATTTTTTCATTGTTCTTTTCAGCCCTGAAGAAGCTCTCTTTAGCAAGAGCAAAACATGTTGGCTGAACTTTTAAATATGTCCAGGAATATTAATGACAAATTAAGGATATTATTTTGAATGCAGAAGTGTTTGTTTCGGACATTTCTTGGTGTCAGACCGGGAAGACTGAATGATAATATATGAACTGTGTAACAATTAGTTAGTGTTTTTCCTATTCTTTATCTATCCAGATATGATGCCTCGCAGAGTTACTTGAACCTGCTACTGAGGTTGCCGCACACAAACCATCAAAAGAGGCATGCAAAAGAAGCCTTACTTGTTCCATCATTGAAAAGTGAGAAGTACAGTTCTTCTTTTGCTACATCTCAACTGTTAATGACTGGAGATCCTACAAAAGGGATTATATGGGTTAGTGGGAATACTTACCTGCCCTTAGAGCAAAATTTGATTTCATATAAGATCTTTTGAGAGCCCCTTCACCCTTCTGTTCCGTGGCATCAGAATGGATAGCCTGCTCAGAAATTATTGTCCCTTGTGAATACAGGCCAGCCATTAGCAAGATCACTTTCACTCATGCAGGAAACTCCTCTTAGAATCCCTCCAATGGACACCTCTTGCATAGGAACGTAAGGAAGCTGGACTTCTTAACCATTCAAGAGAGAGCACTCCTCTGATGGCCTTATGCGCAGGAAGAGAACCAGTTTCTTTGCGCCTATATTGAGAGAAGAAGTCCTCTTCTTCCTCCTTCACTTCTGGTTATGGAAGGGACAGATTCTTGTGTCCGTACTGGATCACTTCGGGTCACTTGACTACCTGAATATATCTTTCTGTAGGATACACCTCTTCCTCGGAGGGATCAATGTCTGGGTCCAGATCTTGAAAAGAGAAATCCACTCTAGAATTCTTTGCAGGGACTCTCTCGCTTGCCAGAAAAATGGCTTCAACAGCTAAGTTTAGCATAAGCTTTAGAAGCTCTAAACAAGGCTGGATAGATAGACTGGTCTGGATTCCTAGAACTATGGGAGCTTCTTCACCAAAAGAATCCAATTGTAAATGCTTCCTCTTATTGGAGCACTTTTTCTGCTCTGTCTTTTAGTCACAGGAGACAGGCCTGCAAACTGCTGACACACCCTCACTAGAAGAAATGCTAAACAGTGGCAACTAAGTAGTACTTAGTTGTCCAAGGTTGGGTTACTCAAAGAATCGTGAAAGCTTCCTGCTTCATTGTTTCTATAACAATCCGACTTGACGTGAAAAAAATCAAGCATTGTGGGAATGGCACCATTGTTAAATCTAGTGCTTCCCATGAACTCTGTTTCTCTTTGTTAGCATGGGTGAAAGTTGTATACTCTGTGCGACAGAGCTCATTAAGATGAGGACTGGGGCAAGGAAGACAAAAGAGGCAGGTAATGGATGAGTGTTTGTGTAGATCTATATTCAGTGAAGTTCATTAGTCCTTCAGACAGAAGTTCTGTCCAGTAGGTGCTTGTAAGGGTGAAAGTTCATAGAACAGTAGTCCTTGGACACCCACCATTTCTGTCAAACCTGGGATGTATTACTGTGTATACATCTCATATCATGAAGACCCTGGAAGGTGCTCTATACACTTTTGACATTAGATACTTTCTAGCTGAGGTCTGAACTCTGCTGGTGATGATGTTCAGGTAGAGGGAACCACTTTTTAACATGGGCATACAAATGTCCATGCATAACATGACTAGCAATTGTTGGCAGTTCATCACAGTCTTTGGTTACAGGCCTTCTTTCTAACATCCTAACTGGAAAGGCTGCCTGCTTGCCCTCTTTGCTAAATCTGTGTAGTCTGTGATGATGGGATTCCTACTTGCCCATGAGTGTGTGAGGTATGTGTATAGATCAGGGGTTGAGGTACCCTAGGCTTTCAGTGATAACAGTGCGTTATAGTTCCTAGATAGCTATGTTTAGATAAGGGGCTGAGGTACCCCAGGTTTATAGGGTACCAAAATGTGGTATAGTTTCCAGATACAGTTTCACCGCCTGTTTCCATTCCCGTATATGCTCCTGAAATGCTTCTTTTTACACATATCTTTAAAGGTAGGTGGTTGTGTGTCTAGGTCACATCAACACAACATTCACTGGGCAGGAACACTTCTTACTATAAGACCTTACTGGACCCATCCAGTTCGTACAAGTCTGCCTTTGGCCTGAGAGAAGAAATAAGTGGTATCCTTGGCATGCACCTGTAGTGACGTATGAGCATCCAATTCTGGAACAGCTGTGGAGTTGCTAAGTGATTGAAATATATTGGTTTGAATGCTGAGGAGGACTGAACATTCACAATGAACTGGCGATTGCTGGTGGGTTGCTGATGGATGAGGCTTATGTTGTACAGCACTTACTAACCCTTTTTGATCACGTTTTACATGTGAAGACTCACTTTTACAAAATACACTACAAAACTTTGGCCAAACGTGGCCACTGCTATCACTTGGACAAAAGAGATGTGCTTATTGGCCATTCCTCTCCTTTTTTTATCAGCTCTGTCACTAGAGAGATGAATACCAACTGGTTGGATGAGGGACTGTCCAGAAATTATTAACTTCCTGTGATAGCAGTATGGGATATCTACCATTAGGAAGAAACAGAATGACTGTGATGATTATGAGTTACTGATTGCCAATGAACTGCACTGTACCTGAGTAAAGGCACTCTAAGCATTGATTGGAGCCCTCAATAATATCAAGTGCAACTCGAATTCCAGCCGGCTAGTTGGCCTGATATCGACTACCACTGTTGGGATTGACAAGAGACTCTGACAACATACAAGCACTCTTATATTTGGTGCACATGAGAGCACCACTAGCATTCCGATATAGTAAGTTGTGAAATTTCAACAGTATATTATTGTTCAAGTAAAGGGACTTGAGTGGAGTATGTGCCACAAAGTCATTTGAAAAAATCCTTATTTTTTTAGTAATTTTTTGCAATTTCAATTGTCCTTATATGGCCATCTTTCTTTCAGGACTCCTTCTTATGTGATTCCCATCTGATCATTCTGTAGGTTTTGGTGACTTTATTAAATATAACATTACTAGCCGAAGGTTCAGAGCGAGTTGCTTTCCAACAGCGTTTTGATCACAACCATAACATTAGCATAAGAAATATGCTGAAAAATCCAGGAGCAGATCTTGAGTGGCATATGGGCCCCTTACCAAGTTCCTTCTAAAACTCTTTGAAATGCAGATTGAAAAGGAGCAGGGCAAGGAGGTATCTCTGTTGCATCCCCTGTCCTTATTCCCGACGGTTCAGGACAAATGTTCAACATTGTCCAAGTATTTCCATAAAGTTCACTATTAATACCTACAGATCACAAGGAGCATCCCATCTTAACAACTTCTACCACCAAACATTGTGATCAAATTTGTCAAATGGAGTCCTCAGAACCACAAAATGACAATGGCCCTTCAGCCTTGATGGAATGATTATCCATTAAAATAAGAGTCCCTTCATTTCGCATTGTGCACATCCACTTTCTGGATCCTAGTTCAGCTTTTGTGATAACAGCTGTCCTTTCTGTCCAGGTGAGTAATTCACCTGTCACACATTCATTTTTATTGCAGGACATAACATGGAAAGTAACCAGTAGTTCAACAGTTCTTACAAAATGCAGTTTTTTTAAATATAAATTAAATAAGATCCATGCCAACACTTTGGCAATAACCCCATTTGCATGGTGTAGCATCATATAACTTTAAACAGTGGGGCTCCAGTGCTTAATTCTTAAAAGAATAAGTGCCGGTCCCACTCGGCTGTTGCTGGAGAATGTTAGGGTGCCAAATACGAAAGGTGCCTAGGCTTGATTCCACATCATGCCTCTTTCATGCACCACCAGACACTCCCTGCCCTTTAATCTCACTCCTGCAGCTCCTTCTTCATGCCTACCTTCTCCCTTTGCCACTGCTTTTCCGTCTTTCTCCCCCCTCCACATTTGTGTGTTTCTCTCTCTCTTGCTCTGGGTCAATGTCAGATAAATAAAATTAAGTGCCAGTACGGAGAAATAAGTGCCAGTGGGCCCCACTAGGGGCTGGCTCAAATTAAGCAGTGTGAGGTGGTTGTATGACGGAACCATGCATGCCATAACCACGCAGGACTTTACCACGCCGTCATTACAAGGAACGCGTCTTCACCCTGCATGCCTTTACCACGCAAGTCTTTACACCGAATATGCCTTTTCCACGCCTACCTTTACAAAGAAAGTTTTTTGTGGTAAAGGCATGCATGGTAAAGGTATATGAGTGGTAAAACGTTAACAGGTAAGAATAAGCCCTAAACACCTGTGTGTGTATATATATATATCTATATATATATATAGATATATATGTATATATGTATATGTGTGTATATATATATATTCAAAGTATCTCATTCTTAGATCCAAAGAAGAGTGCAGAACTCCAAGGTCCAGAGTAACAGACCGAAACGTGCTGGGCATGGCACTGGCCTTTTTGCACTAAATAATAAAAGGTTAATCTGGATCCCAAGTAAGTGCGTGCTCAATCATCGCCGCGGCGTAAATTGTTACCATTGTTACCGGCTTGGTCCTGCCGGACAAACACGCACCACCCCCAGTAAGAAGTGCTGACGTTCAACCAGGGCTGCAAACAGAGTATATTACCTACTGGCGGTCGCCAGTAGGTAGTTATAGTTAGGACCACGTTTCCATAGGAAAAGCATTTTTTTATGTGCTTATAACTTTGGCGTTGTTTGACGAATCTTTACGAAATTTTCCAAAAGGTTCCTCTTTCCAGGTCAGCTCCTATCCTGAAAGTTTGGGGGGGATTTGTCAAGGGGGGGCTAAGAAAAAAGGGGGGCCCCAAAACATGTTTTCTCCATGCAATTTCCATAGGAAACTTTAGACAAGGCTACAGGTCAAACTGCTGAACGGAATTACGCCAAATTTGGCACAGAGAAAGGTCTTGGTCCAGAAAGCACGCTTTTGTTTAAATTGGGTAAATCTGTTCAGTAGTTTTAGAGAAATATCAAATTTTCCAGATATCGATATTTAAGAATTCTGACATCTGATTGGCTGAAGCGTTACGAGCACGAGCTTGCGGCTCATTGGCTGCGAACTGTTGAAACTAGGAAGTGTTGGCAGCCATTTTGTGATTCAGTCCGTCAGCTCACAACTCTCCCTCTACAAGGCATCAGGTCCGTAGTTCTACCTCTGCGAGGCAACACTAAAAATATACCGCAGCTCTGTCTGTGCGAGATACTCCTTTTACGCTCCCTCTCCCCACATCATCAGCTCGCGGCTATGCCTTTAGAAGGCAGTCCGTCGGCTCGCAGCTCTGTGTCTGCGAGCCGTCGGGCTCGCAGCTCTACCTCTGTGAGCCACCTCGTTAGCTCGTAGCTCTGTCTGTGCTAGCAGGCCCGTCGGCCCGTTACTCTCCCTCTGTGAGTTAGCCCGTCGGGTTGCAGCTCGAAGGGCTCGCAGCTGTATCTCTGCGAGCCAGCCCGTTAACTGATAGCTGTGTGTCTGCTAGCAGGCCTGTTGGCCCGTTGGTCTCCCTCTGCGAGCCAGTACGGTGCTGTGCTTTTGCGAGCCAACGGCTTGTAGGTCTCCCTCTGTGAGCTGAGCCCACGGGCCGCAGCTCTTCCTCTGCGAGCCTGCCCGATGGCCCGCAGGTGTCCCTCTGCTAGCCAAACCGCAGCTGACACTCTGCGAGCCGAAATTGGGAATATAAGGCGGCTCTAAAAAGAGCCCTGTGTTTATTAGTTGGAGCTACATGTAAGTGCGAATGCACAGCTTCAAGTTAATCAGGAAAACTCGGTTTCCCTCATCTGTGAAGTGTACTCCATCACTTCTGTAGATATCAGCCATATCAAAACGTATGTTGTTGTTGTAAATCGACCCCATTCTATGGTCTCTGAGGTATGCAGACACAGCTTTGTTGACATTCTTCCTAGATTTTTCAATCTTATGACAAAATTGGTTTGACCATTTCCACTTCTGTCTTTGGCATATATTGGAATATACAAAGACAGTTTGAGGCAAAAGTAACATCAATTGTCCAAAGGTGTCTTTCATAAGCATTTCCAAACCTACCCCAGTCAATGTGCCTAGGTCGTTACCACCACAGTACACAATCATGAGATCAGGGTGTTGGAGATGCAAACAGGTTTTAACCAAAGGGAGCAATTGGTGCCACTTCAATTCTCTCTGTGCAAACCATTTAATGTGCACATTTTGTAAACCTAGGTCTAAGTCAATACGTCTCTGTTCTGCATACCTCTTGCACCAGAAAACACAGCTATGTCCTACAATCCACACTAGCATTTTGAAGGTATGGCTAGAAGATATGGATAAATGTCTGTAGCTCATGCAGTCCGTTCGTAGAATAAGAGATATGTTTAAACATGGGGTCCTACTTTTTTTTTACATACAAAACGTTTACCGATTGGGAGATGAAATGTATTCTGTCCTAAAAAGTAGGGTGTATATTAGTTTTGATGAAAAGCATCTTTGTGATTGGTTAATAAAAAAGCAGTTTATACGTGGAGTACATATTATAGGATGAAATTAGCTCAGCTCAACCACACCTGCTAATTGTATTTGGAAGGTGCAGTTCAAACTTGAAAGAATGGTGAACTTTTGACCCCCACATGCCGTTAAATGTTGAAGAAAATGTTGCAAAAAGAAATATCGGTAGGTTTAAAAAAATGATGAACTTTTAACCTGCACGTGTCGTAGAATGTTCTAGAAAGTGGTGATACAATACCTTGAACTTTTCACCTGTATGTGTCCTTAAAAAAACTGTTTATATGGAAAGTTCAAAAATAACCAATAAAGAGAGGTTTTGCAATCTAAAAAAATAAGGAACCATTTTGATTTGTTCTTTATATGTATTTATGTGTGGAGCAACAGGGAAATTCTGCCATTATTGGTTCCAATCTTGATGAAAGCGGTGCATTAGATGTATTGTGTGACAAGAAAAGAATTGCATGCGTTTGTGACATTTGAAATCTGCATACCAACTACGAAGGTAAATTAGAAATTAAGAAGGTGTGTTATGTGTTTTGTAGTAGTGGTTAAGTATTTGAAACGATATTTTTAACTTTCAAAGTGAATGACAACAGATGCAATGGAGCCAACGATCATGCAGCTCGGACACCCAACACTGCTCCGACACCCCCCGCCACCAGCCCCTTGTCTGCCATCCCCCCTCACCTCCCCCCACACAAACAAATGTGACAGCATCCTTAGGAAATCTGGAACGTAACAAATTGGCTGATGTCGCACAATTATAGTAAAGAAGATGCATGTGAGGTTGGACAAATAAGAATCTCAGTCATCTATGGATTTACATATAAAACATTTTATTTAAACAAAACAACAAAATAAAAGTAGGTACAGGTATGGCGTGTCATCCCTCGACAATTTGTGAATCACAGCCTGCAAGACAAAAAGAAAGATAAGATTGTGCGTCATGCGTCCATGAAAGGAGAGAGAGAGAGAGAAAGAGTGAGAGAGAGGAAGAGAGGAAGAGACAGAGAAAGAAAGAGTGAGACAGAGAGGAAGACAGAGAAAGAGAGAAAGAGTGAGAGAGAGAGGAAGAGAGAGAGAAAGAGAGAAAGAGTGAGATACAAGGAAGAGAGAGAGAAAGAGAGAAACAGTGTGAGAGAGAGGTAGAGAGAGAAAGAGTGAGACAGAGAGGAAGAGAGAGAGAAAGAAAGAATGAGAGAGAGAGGAAAAGACATAGAAAGAGAGAAAGAGTGTGAGAGAGAGAAAGGAAGAGATAGAGAGTGAGAGAGAGAGAAAGAGTGTGAGTGACAGAAAGGAAGAGATGGAGAGGGAGAGTGAGTGTTGACACTATGGAGAAAATCCTCACAGCTCACCTTTCTGCCACCGGTGTGTCTCCAACCACGTGCCGGGACATAGTGCAGTCTTCAAGTTTAGTCATCTGAAACATAGTATAGAATCAGTAATGGCAGAGTACATACAACTGCACACGCCTAATTCTCTGTTTCGCCCCTGCGCACCCAGGCTGCTGCACCCCATCGACTCCCGCCACCCAGAGGTGTCTGCCCGCCTCTGCGCACCCAGGCTGCTGTACCCCATCCCCTCCCACTGCCCAGAGGTGTCTGCCCGCTGCTGTGCACCCAGGCTGGTGCACCCCTTCCAGTCCCACTGCCCGGAGGTGACTGCCCGTTCCTGCGCACCCAGACTGCTGCATCCCATCCACTCCCACTGCCTAGAGGTGTCTGCCCGCTCCTGTGCACCCAGGCTGCTGCACCCCATCCACTTCCACTGCTCGGAGGTGTCTGCCCGCTGTTGTGCACCCAGGGTGCTGCACACTATCCACTCCCACCGCCCAGAGGTGACTGCTCGCTGCTGCGGAAACAAGCCTCTCTGCTCACCTTCCGCCACCGGCGTGTGTCTAAGAGGGTCCACCACGTGCCGAAGCAACCTCCTCAGGCGTTGCGTACACGCGGTCAAGCCGAGCTCACAATTGAAAGTGGGTGTTGATTGCAGGATGGCCACGCATCATCGCAGGCTGCACACGCGCTCAGCTCTGGTGGCACTAACTCAGTGGAACTGAAGTCATCACCTCGTGGCGGGAAGTCCGTGTCGGG
Organism: Calotriton arnoldi; assembly: GCA_963921515.1. Taxonomy (NCBI): domain Eukaryota; kingdom Metazoa; phylum Chordata; class Amphibia; order Caudata; family Salamandridae; genus Calotriton; species Calotriton arnoldi. Next base: position 969,713 of record CAWUFW010006375.1, on the reverse strand, counting down.
GGGGGGTCGTCAATCTGTGAATCACAGCCTGCTAGACAAAAAGCAAGATAGGATTGTGCGTCATGCGTCCATGAAAGGAGAGAGAGAGAGAGAAAGAGAGAAAGAGTGAGAGAGAGGAAGAGACAGAGAAAGAAAGAGTGAGACAGAGAGGAAGACAGAGAAAGAGAGAAAGAGTGAGAGAGAGGAAGAGAGAGAGAAGAGAGAAAGAGTGAGATACAAGGAAGAGAGAGAGAAAGAGAGAAACAGTGTGAGAGAGAGGTAGAGAGAGAGAGAAAGAGTGAGACAGAGAGGAAGAGAGAGAGAAAGAAAGAATGAGAGAGAGAGGAAAAGACATAGGAAGAGAGAAAGAGTGTGAGAGAGAGAAAGGAAGAGATAGAGAGTGAAAGAGAGAGAAAGAGTGTGAGTGACAGAAAGGAAGAGATGGAGAGGGAGAGTGAGTGTTGACACTGTGGAGAAAATCCTCACAGCTCACCTTTCTGCCACCGGTGTGTCTCCAACCACGTGCCGGGACATAGTGCAGTCTTCAAGTTTAGTCATCTGAAACATAGTATAGAATCAGTAATGGCAGAGTACATACAACTGCACACGCCTAATTCTCTGTTTCGCCCCTGTGCACCCAGGCTGCTGCACCCCATCGACTCCCGCCACCCAGAGGTGTCTGCCCGCCTCTGGGCACCCAGGCTGCTGTACCCCATCCACTCCCACTGCCCAGAGGTGTCTGCCCGCTGCTGTGCACCCAGGCTGGTGCACCCCATCCAGTCCCACTGCCCGGAGGTGACTGCCCGTTCCTGCGCACCCAGACTGCTGCATCCCATCCACTCCCACTACCTAGAGGTGTCTGCCCACTCCTGTGCACCCAGGCTGCTGCACCCCATCCACTCCCACTGCTCGGAGGTGTCTGCCCGCTCTTGTGCACCCAGGGTGCTGCACACTATCCACTCCCACTGCCCAGAGGTGAGTGCTCGCTGCTGCGGAAACAAGCCTCTCTGCTCACCTTCCACCACCGGCGTGTGTCTAAGAGGGTCCACCACGTGCCGAAGCAACCTCCTCAGGCGTTGCGTACACGCGGTCAAGCCGAGCTCACAATTCAAAGTGGGTTTTGATTGCAGGGTGGCCACGCATCATCGCAGGCTGCACACGCGCTCAGCTCTGGTGGCACTAACTCAGTGGAACTGAAGTCATCGCCTCGTGGAGGGAGGTCCGTGTCGGGGGGGGTCGTCAATCTGTGAATCACAGCCTGCTATGCAAAAAGCAAGATAACATTGTGCGTCATGCGTCCATCAAAAGAGAGAGAGAGAGAAAGAGTGACAGAGAGGAAGAGAGAAAGAGTGACAGAGAGGAAGAGAGGAAGAGAGAAAAAGAAAGAAAGAGTGAGAGGTAGACAGAGAGAAAGAGTGAGAGAGAGAGGAAGAGAGAGAGAAACAGTGAGAGAGAGGAAGAGAGAGAGAAAGAGAAACAGTGTGAGGAAGAGAGAAACAGAGGAAGAGTGAGAAAAAGAGAGAGAGAGGTAGAGAGAGAGAAAGAAAAAAACAGTGTGAGAGAGAGGAAGAGATAGAGTGAGAGAGAGAGGAAGAGAGAGAGAAAGAGTGTGAGGGAGAGAAAGGAAGAGATGGAGAGGGACAGTGAGTGCCCACACTGTGGACAAAACCCTCACAGCTCACCTTTCTGTCACCGGTGTGTCTCCAACCACGTGCCGGGACATAGTGGAGCCCTCAAGCTTACTCATCTGAAACGTAGTATGGAATCAGTAATGGCAGAGTACATACAACTGCACATGCCTAATTCTCTGTCCCGCCTTTGTGCATCCAGGCTGCTGCACCCCATCCACTTCCACTGCCCAGAGGTGTCTGCCCGCCGCTGCGCACCCAGGCTGCTGCACCCCATCCACTTCTACTGCCCAGAGGTGTCTGCCCACTGCTGCGCACCCAGGCTGCTGCACCCCATCCACTCCCACTGCCCGGAGGTGACGGTCCGCTGCTGCGCACCCAGGCTGCTGCACCCCATCCACTCCCACTGCCCGGAGGTCACTGCCCGCCGCTGCTCTAACAAGCCTCTCTGCTCACCTTTCGCAACCTGCATGTAGAAAAGAGGGCCTACCACGTGCCGCTGCAAGCCCCAAGCCCGGGGCCCGCAGACACGGCACCCTGCATATCATGCAGCCCCGCTCCGCAAGCCACCAGGTCTCACATTTGGTGCTGGGTCTTGATTTCGCCATGGCAGAGGACATACCAGTGCACCGGGCTTTTCATCGCAGGCTGCACACCCGCTCAGCCCTTGCGGTGCCACTAACTCTGTGACCAGCGAGGCGACGCCACGTGCCGGTAGGCCTGTGCTGTCTGATGGCTCAGGCCTACACTGCGGTCCAGCAGGGCACACAAAACCTGAGCTGTCCAGACCGCCGGGACGGGCCATCACCGCAGGCTGTACACCCGCTCAGCAGTTACGGTACCCGTACCTCAGTGGACCGAAAGTCACCGTCCCGTGCCGGTGTGCCTGTGCCGGCCGCAGTGCATCCGGTGCGAGCAACTCTGAAATGGCGTCGAGCACGTGCGCCCGGTCTTTTTTATTGGCAGGGTCACGTGGCCTGTGACGCCTGTGCTGGATGGGTGTGGTGTGGGTGTATACTAGCCGTGAGGGAGTGGCTGTGGCGTACTGACAACTAGGGTGTGACCAGCAGATCACTGCAATGAAAATCTGGGCCATGTAGCGTTGTTGTCCTTCCCTGTAAGCGTAAGCGGAGAGGGCTGGCCTGGCATATGCCAGTCCTGCGTGAGGCTGTGAAGAAGGACTCCGGAGCTATGGGCGTGCCTCCGTCCTGGGCTGTATGAGGAATCAACTGATGCGGGTGTCCCTGTTGTAGTGCTGACGTCACCCGGGTCGCAAGCGCCAATGTGTCACTCTGTGAGCCAAGTCCCACAACATGGCCAACATGGAAGGTACGGGGAATCACTGACCCTACATTCATCCATAGTTCCACACATGAAAGATGGTGGACATGACACATCTGTGTGGATATGAATGTTTATTGCACATTCAGTGGAGTGTTGCAGCTGTAGCAATACAGGGCCATGCAAAGTTCAAGTTTCAGTTTTTGGCACATGGAGGGCAGCCAATTAGAGCCAAGCTTGTGTTCGGGGTTAGGCTGCGCCAACATATGTACTTATACAATTACTCCGCCAATCTCCAAGCACTTATAAATTCACTATACACTCTCCTTGCAGTACTCTCTCTACGTACGTACTTGTACAATGACCGAGAGGAAGTTACATAACCGAAGTTTTCCCCACTGCCAGAGGTAACATGGTTGCATACGCTGTCCACAGCACAATGTAATGTGGTAGGGCCCAGGGGCGGCATCTTGCATACATAATGAACACACGGACACAGATAGATAGTGGAACTTGGTACGGGCACGTGCGCTCGACTCATTTTTATTACCAGGGTCACATGTCCAGTGACGTCTGTGCTGGATGCGTGTGGGGTGAGTGTAAGCCAGCCGTCCGGGAATGGTTGGTGCTGTACAACAGTAATCATTGGATCAGACACACAAATTCAATCATAAAGGGTCAATGATTTGTGCTGCACTAAGGTAGGGGCAACAGATGTGAAATAATACACACAAGATTGTATCGTAAAGGGTCCATGACTTGTGGTACACTGAGGTAGGGGCAGCAGATGTGAAATTATACACAAAACATTGTATCATAAAGGGTCCATGAGTTGTGCTGCACTGAGATAGGGGCATCAGAAGCATTCAGCGTGGGCGCAGCCAGCGATGATGCGTGGTGCGGGCGAGCCGCACTGGGAGCAATGTCTGTTGCCTACTGGACTGAGTCATCTGCAATCGCGACTCGATGTGAATTGTGAGCCCTGCTATCCGCAGTGTAGATCGAAGGCAGTAGTCAGCACAGACATCGAAGAATGCTTTTAGTCACTTCCTGTTTACAAAATTCGAGGACATAGAGTACAATTCTCTCTGCAATAAATAAATCATGTCTCAATTTAAATTGTGAGCTCTGCTAACCGCAGTGTAGGTGTATCGAACAAAAGATGAAACATTTATGGAATACACTGTCGAAATATGTAGGTTTCAGGGACGTTATAGTTAGTTGCCTACTGGACTCTGAAATTAATGAATGAAGACTGAATTTGAATTGTGAGCCCTGCTGAGCACAGTGTAGGCCGGAGGCAGCGGTCAGGAAGGGCCTACAGCCACGTGGCGTTGACTTGAGCTGCATAGAGTTAGTGGTAGGTGTGGCGCTCAGCATGTGCGTAGCCAGCGATGATGCAATGTCTCTTGCCTACTGGACTGCGTCATCTGCAATCGCGACTCGATCTGAATTGTGAGCCCTGCTGACCGCAGTGTAGATCGAAGGCAGTAGTCAGCACAGACATCAAGGAATGCTTTTTGTCACTTCATCTTGACAAAATTCGAGGACATAGAGTACAATTCTGTCTGCAATTAATAAATCAAGACTGAATTCAAATTGTGAGCTCTGCTGTCCGCAGTGTAGACTGCCATTCAGTGTTCCTTTGGACTTGCAAGATGAATTTGGTCATTGTACTAAAGCTATAACTGATATAAAACAAGTTCTTGAAGCAAGGATATTAAAAGGATATTATGTAGGTTTTAGGGACGTAATACTTAGTTGCCTACTGGACTCTGCAATTAATGAATCAAGAGTCAATTTTAAATGTGAGCCCTGATGACCGCAGTGTAGGCCGGAGGCAGCGGTCAGCAAGGGCCCACAGCCACGTGGCGCTGAGTTGAGCTGTACAGTTAGTGTCACCTGAAGCAACCAGCATGTGTGGAGCCTGCGATGATGCGTGGTCCGGGCAGGCCGCACTGGTAGCAATGTCTTTTGCCTAATGAATTCTGTCTTAATAAGACCACGTGGCGTTGTCTTGTGGTGCACTGAGTTAGTGGCACCTGAAGCACTCAGTGTGTGCGCAGTCTGCGATGATGCGTGGTCCGGGCGGGCCGCACTGGGATCAATATCTCTTCCCTACTGGAGTGCGTCATCTGCAATCGCGACTCGATCTGAATTGTGAGCCCTGCTGTCCGCAGTGTAGATCGAAGGCAGTAGTCTGTACAGACATAAGTCTGTGGTGCTCTGCTGCTGGGTTCACAGCGGGCCTGTGTCGAGGAGGCCGGCGGTCACGGCGGAGGCCTCGTGGCAAGGTGAGGGCTGCCGCCCTGGCAGACGCTTTGGCCTTCCCACAAGTGAACCACGCCCACAGCCCCAGCCTATTTATTCATACTCCTACGCTGGAGTGGCGTACGTTGGACCAGCACACTCCGCTTCCGCTTCCAGGGGGGGACAACACAGCTACATGACCGAGATCTTCCCCACTGCCTGAGGTAACATGGTTGCGTCTATTGTCCACAACACTACAAGCACCAGCAGTATATGTCCACATGGAGAGGTTTGTGCTCTGCATAATGAGGTCTGTCCACCACATCACCGCTACACTTGGTATTGTGTGCATTTTTATTGAGGGGTGACTTGCGTCCTTCACACATACTTGGTTGCCACATCTCCCAAGATTCAGCTATTGTGTGGCTGAGGGACCATGCCGTTTTTGGAAGGTCCGCTGTCCTGTTCTGCGCTGCCTCGGTGGTAGTAGGGAGGGGGTGGTCCGGGGGGAGGTCCTGAGGGTGATGGCAGTGGGTGTTGTGGCCTTCTTGGGTGTCGGAGCTGCATGGTCAGTAGCTCTATGACATGTGTTGGTCTTCAGATGTGGTTCTGGGCTGGGCTCCCTTTCACACTGTAGGTAGTCGTCCTGCTTTACACCAGTAAAAGGCAGATGTTAAATTCCTACTGCTAACGCAGCTTATCGCCTGTTTTTGGATCGCACCCCAGATTTGGCTGCTCGTTGAAAATATCGGGAAGTGGTGTTTTCGTATTATTTTTGCACGGGAACGCCTACTCTGCATATTATTAGCGTTAGTTGTCGCTCTCATTTGTGGCAATTTTTTTGCGGAAGCTATTGTTGGAAAACTGGCGATATTGGCTGTTTTCACTAGGTTGAGAATGGAATGATAATTTAAAATCACTGAAAAAACCATAGGTTTAATGAACATTATAATTAGAAATTAGCATTTAAAAAACGTTTGAAATTCACTGAAAAAACCATAGGTTTCAGGCGCGTTATAGTTAGAAATTAGCATTTTAAAAACCTTATAAATTCACTGAAAAAACCATAGGTTTCAGGGACGTTATAGTTAGAAATTAGCATTTAAAAAACCTTTGAAATTCACTGAAAAAACCATAGGTTTCAGGGACGTTATAGTTAGCTGGACATTTCACTCGTACAAAACCATAGAAATTCCACTGTTATAGTTAGTTCAGCTAACTATAACTCATGCCCCACAATGCACTGCTGATCACATCACATATTACATCATTCATGACATGGTCAGTGACATCACTAATGACATCACTGATCACATCTCAAATGACATCACTGATAACATCACTGATGACATCATCCATGTGACAATCTGATGCACCTTCTCACACCCTAATATAACCTTTGATACACCCACACCAAAAAACAGAATACCATTTTTGAAACCATAGACACACCAATACCACTTACTACATATCTAATCACTGGTTCTTAGGTCTACACACTCATCCACTCATTCACCCATACAATCACTCATACATGCAGTCACTCATCAATACAACACTATCATATGCACTCATACACCTACACAGACACTCACACAGCAGCACTCATCAAGAGTTACTCACACACCTAGTCAGTCATGCAAATAATCAATCACACTTCCATTTACTGACCTATACAGTTATACACACAACACATCACTTATTCAAACAGAAAGAAACACATAATTACTCTCTTATACAATCACTGATACAAGTACACACTCATCCATACAGCCACTCTCACAATCACTAACTCTCACGTATAGTCATTTATATACTCCAACTCTCACATACACTGTCTTTTACATATGTAGTTAGTTGGACATGTACCACTGAGACATCCATTCACTCACTAACACACCCATACACACACTCACCCACGCATACAGCTGTTTCCACATGCACTCTTGAACCCATACTCCCAGTGAATCAACCACTCAAACATGTATGCACAGAGTCACACACCTCCCACGCACCCACACACACACTCAGGCACCCATACAAATACTCTGGCAACCTATTAATAACCCATATAGACACTCATGTAGCTACTGACCAACCCATGCAGCAGCTTATAGAACAGCAAACAGACTGATATAGACATTCACACAGTTTAGTCACTAACCCATGCATTCAGTAAGACACATGTAATAACTCAGTTAAACAGTCAGTCACACACCTACTAAATCCTCCATCCAGACACTTATACACCCACTCATTCTTCAATACACCTTGGTATATATATAATACATATTTAAACTGTAAAGAAAAACACATTCACTGGATGATGTCATCAGTGATGTCATCAGTGATGTCATTTGAGATGTGATCAGTGATGTGATCAGTGATGTCACTGACCATGTCATGAATGATGTAATATGTGATGTGATCAGCAGTGCATTGCGGGGCGCGAGTTATAGTTAGCTGAACTAACTATAACAGTGGAATTTCTATGGTTTTGTACGAGTGAAATGTCCAGCTAACTATAACGCCCTGAAACCTATGGTTTTTTCAGTGAATATATATATATATATATATTATCTACTGGCGGTCGCCAGTAGATAGTTATAGTTAGGACCTATTTTCCACAGGAAATCCGCAACATTCTATTTGAAATAACTCTTGCGTCGGTTGACGAATCTTCGCGAAATTTTCAAACTTTATGACCCGTTCCGGTCCGCTCCTACCCTGAAAGTTTCGGGGTGATTCGTCAAGCGGGGGCCGAGAAAAAAGGGGGTCCCAAAACGTGTTTTCCCCATTCATTTTCCCATAGGAAACTTTAGCCACGGCTACAGCCCGAACTGCTGAACGGAATTACACCAAATTTGGCAAAGAGGTAGTTCTTGGTTCAGAAAGAACCCTTTTTGTTAAATGGTGTAAATCCGTTCAGTAGTTCCTGAGAAAATCAAAAGGAAAATCACATATATATCTATGGCCGCGTCGGATTCGCGCACCCTGAGCGCACCCTGCGCGCACCGTCCCGATCACGAGCTGCATGCTAATTGGCTGTCAACACTCCAAATCAGGAAGTGTTGGCAGCCATTTTATGCCTCGTTAGAACAGAGGCACAGAAACAAGTGCGCAAAACGCACAAAGGGCGCAGGGTAGAAACACCCTGACCCCCTAGGTCTGCTCAGGGGGTCCCACAAAGACCCCCTGGGCAGAAAAAAGCATTAAAAAAAAAAAATACGATCGTGCCGCAGGCCCCGCCCCCTTCCTTTACCACTCTGCAAACGCGCCCCTGGCGCGTTTGCAGAGAGGGAACGATTCCCCTTGAATACTGGGGGTCCCTGGGGGCCAACTAGCCCACCAGGAACCTCCAGTATGCCCAGGGGCTGCGTTGCAGAGAGGTGTACAGAGGCCACGCCCCTTTTACACCTCTCTGCAACGCAGCTCTGTGGTGCTTTTGGAGGTACATGGTGGGCTAGTTGGACTCCAGGGACCCTCAGGATTCAAGGGGACTTAATTCCCCAACTTAAAACGCGCCACGGGGCGCGTTTGCACAGTGGTGAAGGGAGGGCGGGGCTTCAGGTGACATGTGTGCAAACAGGCCCCGTTGCGCGTTTTAAGATGGGGAATTAAATCCCCTTCAATCCTGAGGGTCCCTGGGGCCAACTAGCCCACCAGGTACGTCCAGAAAGCGCCACAGAGCTGCGTTGCAGAGAGGTGCAAAAAGGGCGTGGCCTCTGAACACCTCTCTGCAACGCAGCTCTCTGGCGCATACTGGAGGTATCTGGTGGGCTACTTGGCCCCAAGGGACCCTCAGGATTGAGGAGGATTTAATTCCCCATCTTAAAACGCGCCACGGGGCCTGTTTGCAGACATGTCACCTGAAGCCCCGCCCCCTCCCTTCACCACTGTGCAAATATTCCTCTAAAATAAGCCGAACAACGAATTCCGATTTACTCACCTGTTATCAGGAGAGACCTCAGTGTTGCATCTTTGAGCCCAGTACTGATCCTGAAAAGTAATTTTAACCGTACTTACCAGTAACTTGAATTTCCTTCCATAGGATATCATTGCCTGCTTTTTCCTGAAAAAGTTTCTAAGTGTCGATTTTTGAAACATACAAATATTCCTCTAGAATCAGCAGAACTACGAATTCCGATTTACTCACCTGTTATCAGGAGAGACCTCAGTGCTGCATCTTTGAGCCCAGTACTGATCCTGAAAAGTAATTCTAACTGTACTTACCAGTAACTTGAATTTCCTTCCATAGGCTAACATTGACTGGTTTCACTTGGAAATTCTTCTAAGTGTGGAGTTTTGGAACTTTATAATATTCCTCTAAAATCAGCCGAACTACGAATTCCGATTTACTCACCTGTTATCAGGAGAGAACCCAGTGCTGCATCTTTGAGTCCAGCACTGACCTTGAAAAGTAATTCTAACCGTACTTACCAGTAACTTGAATTTCCTTCCATAGGCTAACATTGACTGGTTTCACTTGGAAATTCTTCTAAGTGTGGAGTTTTGGAACTTTATAATATTCCTCTAAAATCAGCCGAATTACGAATTCCGATTTACTCACCTGTTATCAGGAGAGAACCCAGTGCTGCATCTTTTAGCCCAGCACTGACCCTGAAAAGTAATTCTAACCGTATTTACCAGTAACTTGTATTTCCTTCCATAGGAATCCATTGTCTGGTTTTCAGCAGAAAAGTTTCAAAGTGTCGATTTTCACAAACTACAAATATTCCTTAAAAATCGCCTGTATGACTTAAACGCATTATTTCAACTGTTTACAGGAGATGCACCAGTGCTGGATCCAGGATCCACCACTGAGTAAGAAAAAGTAACGATAACACTACTTACCTGCTAAGTGAATTTCCTCCCATAGGATAACATTGGTGATTCTATGTGAAAAAGTTTCTAAGTGTCAACTTTTAAAATACAATAATATTCCTTAAAAGTCACTACTGTAACCAAAACGCTTTTACTCAACTGTTTACAGGAGATGTCCCAGGACTGAATCTAGGATCCAGTCCTGTGGTTAGAAAAGTAATCCATAAAGTAACTAATTGCATTTAACTAGAAATTCACATTGAGCTCAATGTTGCATTGTGTTTGAAATTGTGTTGCCCATTGCAACAACTGTAACTACTGTACTTAAAAGTCTATTGCCTATTTGCAAAGTATTTAAACTAAAGTAATTCATTCTGAGAAAGTATATTTTGTAATGTAATGTATAATGTAATTATAATGTAATTTAAAAAATAAAATATCTAAAAATAAATAGTTTAAAAAAATGTAGTAAATCAGTATCAAAAAAATAAATATAACAATTAATACATTTAAAAATTGTCATTTACAAAACCTTTGAAATTCACTGAAAAAAACCATAGGTTTCAGCCATGTTATAGTTAGGAATTAGCATTTAAAAAACCTTTGAAATTCACTGAAAAAACCATAGGTTTTAGGGACAGTTATAGTTAGTTGGACATTGCACTCGTACAAAACCCGTGAAATTCCCCCGTTATAGTTAGTTCAGGTAACTATAACTCGCGCCTCACGCAATGCACTGCTGATGACGTCACATATTACATCACTCATGACATGGTCAGTGACATCACTGATGACATCACTGATGACATCTCAAATGACATCACTGATGACATCATCCATGTGATAATTTGATGCATCTTCTCACACCCTAATATAACTTTTGATACACCCACTGTAAATTACAGACTGCCATTGTCAAAACCATAGACACTCCAACACCAATTACTGTATACACACTCACTGATTCTTAGGTCTACACACACACATCTACTCACTCACCCGTACAGTCACTCATACTTATAGTCACTCAGTACAGGACTATTATATGCACTCATACACCTATATAAACACTCACACACCGCCACTCATCCATAGAGGTACTCACACACCTAGTCAGTCATGCAAAAAATTAAGCACACAGCCATTTACTCACCTATACAGTTATACACACACCAGCTCACTTACTCATGCAAATACTAGCACATTCTTATGCTCTTATATAATCTCTGATACAAGCACACACTCATCCATACAGTCACTCTCACAATCACACACTCTCGCTTATAGCTATTTATATACTCCAACACACATATATACTGCCTTTCACATATGTAGTTACTCACACATGTACCACTGGGACATACATTCACTCACTAACACACTCTTACACACATTTACCCACCCATACAGTCTATCACAGATGCACTCTTGAAACCATCCACCCAGTGAATCACCCACTCACACATCTATGCACAGAGTTGCACACACCCCACCCACACAAACACTCAGGCACCCATACAGATACTCAGACAACCAATCAGTAACTCATATAGACACTCATGTAGCTATTCACAAACCCATGCAGCCACTTACACAACAACAGACAGACGGATAAAGACATTCACCCAGTTTAGTCACTAACCCATGCATTCAGTAAGATACGTTTAATCACTCTCTTATAGAGTTAGTCACGCACCTACTAAATCATCCATTCAGACACTTATACACCCACTCATTCTTCAATATGCCTTTCCCTATATATATTAAACATATTTAAACTTTACAGAAACACACAGTCACTGGATGATGTCATCAGTGATGTCATTTGAGATGTCATCAGTGATGTCATCAGTGATGTCACTGACCATGTCATGAGTGATGTAATATGTGACGTCATCAGCAGTTCATTGCGGGGCGCGAGTTATAGTTACCTGAACTAACTATAACGGGGAATTTCACGGGTTTTGTACGAGTGCAATGTCCAACTAACTATAACTGTCCCTAAAACCTATGGTTTTTTCAGTGAATATATATATATATATATATATATATATATGAATCAACAAAACGCCCTTGAGCTCCGAGAGGGCACACTACGATTGTTTCTACCATCCAGCCTGAAGACCTCGCCACAGCTCGCTCGCCTGCTCTCCATACCATTACTGCCATGCCCGACGCGTTTCGAGGTCACTACGCCTCTTCCTCATGGGCTCTCACGGAAGCACAGACAGCTCACCTCTGAATTCATTATTATTTTTATTGAATTTCACCGCCCTAAGTGGGCGTGGCTCAACATGCTCGCCACATTGCATGCTGGTTCTTATAGTCCATAGAGGTAAGTTCATAATATCCCTTAAGTAGGTTCCATGCCTCCGTGTCAATTGAAAGTTCATTAAAACCTTTAGTAGGAAGGGAAAACAGGACTGGCGCGCTGTTCAAATTGTGCTGAAACATCGTGCTTCGCAGCGGGGAAGGTTCCTCGCCACAGCCTTTCCATGTTGCGGAAATGGTGCTCCTCTCCCACGGCCAAGGCCAGCCGTGCACAACATGAATCAACAAAACGCCCTTGAGCTCCGAGAGGGCACACTACGATTGTTTCTACCATCCAGCCTGAAGACCTCGCCACAGCTCGCTCGCCTGCTCTCCATACCATTACTGCCATGCCCGACGCGTTTCGAGGTCACTACACCTCTTCCTCATGGGCTCTCACGGAAGCACAGACAGCTCACCTCTGAATTCATTATTATTTTTATTGAATTTCACCGCCCTAAGTGGGCGTGGCTCAACATGCTCGCCACATTGCATGCTGGTTCTTATAGTCCATAGAGGTAAGTACATAATATCCCTTAAGTAGGTTCCATGCCTCCGTGTCAATTGAAAGTTCATTAAAACCTTTAGTAGGAAGGGAAAACAGGACTGGCGCGCTGTTCAAATTGTGCTGAAACATCGTGCTTCGCAGCGGGAAGGTTCCTCGCCACAGCCTTTCCATGTTGCGGAAATGGTGCTCCTCTCCCACGGCCAAGGCCAGCCGTGCACAACATGAATCAACAAAACGCCCTTGAGCTCCGAGAGGGCACACTACGATTGTTTCTACCATCCAGCCTGAAGACCTCGCCACAGCTCGCTCGCCTGCTCTCCATACCATTACTGCCATGCCCGACGCGTTTCGAGGTCACTACGCCTCTTCCTCATGGGCTCTCACGGAAGCACAGACAGCTCACCTCTGAATTCATTATTATTTTTATTGAATTTCACCGCCCTAAATGGGCGTGGCTCAACATGCTCGCCACATTGCATGCTGGTTCTTATAGTCCATAGAGGTAAGTTCATAATATCCCTTAAGTAGGTTCCATGCCTCCGTGTCAATTGAAAGTTCATTAAAACCTTTAGTAGGAAGGGAAAACAGGACTGGCGCGCTGTTCAAATTGTGCTGAAACATCGTGCTTCGCAGCGGGGAAGGTTCCTCGCCACAGCCTTTCCATGTTGCGGAAATGGTGCTCCTCTCCCACGGCCAAGGCCAGCCGTGCACAACATGAATCAACAAAACGCCCTTGAGCTCCGAGAGGGCACACTACGATTGTTTCTACCATCCAGCCTGAAGACCTCGCCACAGCTCGCTCGCCTGCTCTCCATACCATTACTGCCATGCCCGACGCGTTTCGAGGTCACTACGCCTCTTCCTCATGGGCTCTCACGGAAGCACAGACAGCTCACCTCTGAATTCATTATTACTAAAGGTTTTAATGAACTTTCAATTGACACGGAGGCATGGAACCTACTTAAGGGATATTATGAACTTACCTCTATGGACTATAAGAACCAGCATGCAATGTGGCGAGCATGTTGAGCCACGCCCACTTAGGGCGGTGAAATTCAATAAAAATAATAATGAATTCAGAGGTGAGCTGTCTGTGCTTCCGTGAGAGCCCATGAGGAAGAGGCGTAGTGACCTCGAAACGCGTCGGGCATGGCAGTAATGGTATGGAGAGCAGGCGAGCGAGCTGTGGCGAGGTCTTCAGGCTGGATGGTAGAAACAATCGTAGTGTGCCCTCTCGGAGCTCAAGGGCGTTTTGTTGATTCATGTTGTGCACGGCTGGCCTTGGCCGTGGGAGAGGAGCACCATTTCCGCAACATGGAAAGGCTGTGGCGAGGAACCTTCCCCGCTGCGAAGCACGATGTTTCAGCACAATTTGAACAGCGCGCCAGTCCTGTTTTCCCTTCCTACTAAAGGTTTTAATGAACTTTCAATTGACACGGAGGCATGGAACCTACTTAAGGGATATTATGAACTTACCTCTATGGACTATAAGAACCAGCATGCAATGTGGCGAGCATGTTGAGCCACGCCCACTTAGGGCGGTGAAATTCAATAAAAATAATAATGAATTCAGAGGTGAGCTGTCTGTGCTTCCGTGAGAGCCCATGAGGAAGAGGCGTAGTGACCTCGAAACGCGTCGGGCATGGCAGTAATGGTATGGAGAGCAGGCGAGCGAGCTGTGGCGAGGTCTTCAGGCTGGATGGTAGAAACAATCGTAGTGTGCCCTCTCGGAGCTCAAGGGCGTTTTGTTGATTCATATATATATATATATATATATATATATATATATATATATATATATATATATATATATATATATATATATATATATAGCGACAACTCCGTCAAACACCTTGGATTCCTTCCCAATAAAATGGACCACGAAATAGTGCAGCAAGTATTCTTTATTGCTCACCGACCTCTACAGCCATGACGTGTTTCAGCCCGTCAAGGGCCTTGATCACATGACACGCTCTGTCAGGTAGGTAGTTTTTCTATACCATTTTTTTCCCATTTTTTTGTTGCTCAACCAGTGTTTACTTAAAGTGACAGGTGCATTAGGCTCAAAAATCATGGAAATGGATAACATATTTAGTGGTTGTTCCAAGAACTTAGCAATACAACTCTGTTAAAATACATTGTGTCCAGGTCAAATACCATAACGGGTTGCTTTACTTAAAATTCCATTATGTTGATGTTAAAATTGTCACAACCATTAAAATCAGTACTGAAATTTGCTAAAAACCTCTAAAAACTGATAGTTAAAACTAGGGTATTCATGAAAACAGTAAAAACCATTGACGTGGTACATCCCGGTATAAATACCTTGATGCTGAAAACCTGAAATATCAGTCATATTACATATCAGATGGGTGCAAATTTCGCAATACAGTACTATTGATGTAAACAATCCCATGTAAACCTAATGACTTAAAGTGCGTGTGCTGGTGCAAAATCCTGTATTAGTGCTTAGAATTCTAAAACTATGTGTGAAATAAACTACTAACTAACCCTGTGTATAAAAATTTGTATAGTGGTGGCAGACAAAATAATTTGACAAATGTCAAAAAATATTGTTTAGTTCGTGAGTTTTAGTTTTCAGCAGGCCTGCTAGGATTATAACTTTACGAGGCTTTTTGTCTTAAAGTGTTATAAACAAGTGTAAAGTTCTTCTGTGGCATTCAGACCCCTTGGTTGTTTAGTATCGAGGTTGATGATGTAGTTGGCCTCTAGTAGTCTGAGTGCTCTTTCTCTGTCGCCCCCTCTTTTGCTTGGTGGGACAGAGTCTATTAAAACGTAGCTCAGGCCTTTCGGGTCTGCCTCATGCGCCTCACTAAAGTGTCTGGCTACTGGATAAGTTTGGTCTCAGTTTTTTATCGCTCTTATGTGCTGGAGTACCCTTTTGTGTCCCTGTAGTATAGTACTACTGATGTAACGCAACCCGCAAGGGCACTCCAGCACATAGACGACATATTCAGATTTGCAGCTGAGGGATTTGTTGATGGGGCTTTCCGTGTCACTGAATGGGGTTTTGTATGTAGTCCTGTTGCTGCCATACTGGCACGCCTTACATACTTTGCACTTAAAGAAACCCTTTCTTTGGGCCAGCCAGGTGCTCTTACTAGGACCACTGGGATCATTTTGGACCAGGATGTCTTTCATGGACATTGCCCTGCTGTAGGTGATCGCTGGTCTTCTTGGGAGCAGATGACCAATCGTGGGGTCACTTAGAACTAGGGGCCAGTTTTTGGTTATAAGCTTTCTGACCCGTTTTTCATCTTTATTACATTTTAAGATGAATCTAAAGTTGTCCCCTTCTATTTTGTGTTTGCTGTTGTCTTTTATTGGTTCACAGTTTCCCTCAATGTCTTTTCTGAGAAGGGTTTCCCTGGATTTGGACCTACTTTTTTGAATGCTCTCTCCCACAAAGATAGAAAGCATGACACAGCTCCGGAGTGCAGAAAACGGCTTTATTGCTTTTTTTACACAGTCCATGAAACGCTTGTGGCAGACGCGTTTCAGCCTTGATCGGCTTTCTTCAGTGCCGGTTCCATGGGCTCCTCATTATCCTTCGGGGTCAAACCAAATCAAAGATGTTATAATGACCACTCCCAGTCAGGTGATTACTTGCCCCTCCTCCATCTCAAGGGTGTGTCAACATCTCGCATTTATCCTGCCAGGCACACAGCATGCTGGTAGTTGGAGTCCTCTAGGGTTGCCTATTGAGTAATTAGGACAAACCCAACACCTAGTGATGTCCCAATGAATATTGGATATTGGGCCCCACACCAGCTCGAGTGCCCAGGAGGATACAAAAGCCGTTTAAGAACCCCTTCTCAGGCACACCAATTTGCCTCCTCTCTCCCCTTGCAGACGTCAAACCTCAGTAGTCCATCAAACTGCTGGGGGGGCAGCATGTTTTGCAGTACGATGCAAAGTCCAAAGGTGCTGATTTACCACACTGCTCCTGAATGAGAGGGCGTGTCGTGAAGCCAGCGACAGCTTGCTGGCAAAACATGAACCAAATGCTCTTTCCCACAAAGATAGAAAGCACGACACAGCTCCGGAGTGCAGAAAACGGCTTTATTGCTTTTCTTACACGCGATGACACCAGTCCATGAAACGCTTGTGGCAGACGCGTTTCAGCCTTGATCGGCTTTCTTCAGTGCCGGTTCCATGGGCTCCTCATTATCCTTGGGGGTCAAACCAAATCAAAGATGTTATAATGACCACTCCCAGTCAGGTGATTACTTGCCCCTCCTCCATCTCAAGGGTGTGTCAACATCTCGCGTTTATCCTGCCAGGCACACAGCATGCTGGTAGTTGGAGTCCTCTAGGGTTGCCTATTGAGTAATTAGGACAAACCCAACACCTAGTGATGTCCCAATGAATATTGGATATCGGGCCTCACACCAGCTCGAGTGCCCAGGAGGATACAAAAGCCGTTTAGGAACCCCTTCTCAGGCACACCAATTTGCCTCCTCTCTCCCCTTGCAGACGTCAAACCTCAGTAGTCCATCAAACTGCTGGGGGGGCAGCGTGTTTTGCAGTACGATGCAAAGTCCAAAGGTGCTGATTTACCATGCTGCTCCTGAACGAGAGGGCGTGTCGTGAAGCCAGCGACAGCTTGCTGGCAAAACATGAACCAAATGCTCTCGCCCACAAAAATAAAATATATATACACACACACACACACACACACACACACACACATGCATATAACCTTACCACTCAAATACCCACCCTAAACCCTAAAATTACCCTTGCAACTCAAAAACCCATACCCACCCTAAACCCTAAATTTTCTCTTGCCACCCAAAAACCCATACCCACCCTAAACCCTAAAACTACCTTTGCCACCCAAAAACCCATACCCGCCCTAAACCCTAAAATTACTCTTGTCACCCAAAAACCCATAACCACCCTAAATCCTAAAATTACCCTTGCTACCCAAAAACCTATACCCATCCTAAACCCTAAAATTACCCTTGCCACCCACAAACACATACCCACAGTAAACCCTAAACTTTCCCTTGCCACCCAAAAACTCATACCCGCCCTAAACCCTGAAACTACCTTGGCCACCCAAAAACCCATACCCACCCTGTACCCTAAAATTACTCTTGCCACCCAAAAACACATACCCAGAGAAAAGCCTAAAATACCCTTGCCGCCCAAAAACTCATACCCACCCTAAACCCTGAAACTACCTTTGCCACCCAAAAACCCATACCCACCCTAAACCCTAAAATTACCCTTGCCATTCAAAAACCATACCCCCACTAAACCCTAAAAATACCCTTGCCTCCCAGAAACCATATCTACCCTAAACCCTAAAAATACCCTTGCCACCCAAAAACCCATGCCCACCCTAATCCCTAAAAATACCCTTGCAACCAAATATATATATATATATATATTCACTGAAAAAACCATAGGTTTTAGGGACAGTTATAGTTAGTTGGACATTTCACTCGTACAAAACCATAGAAATTCCCCCGTTATAGTTAGTTCAGCTAACTATAACTCGCGCCCCCGCAATGCACTGCTGATGACGTCACATATTACATCACTCATGACATGGTCAGTGACATCACTGATGACATCACTGATGACATCTCAAATGACATCACTGATGACATCACTGATGACATTATCCAGTGACTGTGTGTTTCTGTAAAGTTTAAATATGTTTAATATATATAGGGAAAGGCGTATTGAAGAATGAGTTGGTGTATAAATGTCTGAATGGATGATTTAGTACGTGAGTGACTGCCTCTACAAGTGAGTATTAAACGTATCTTACTGAATGCATGGGTTAGTGACTAAACTGTGTGAATGTCTGTATCCGTCTGTCTGTTGCTGTGTAAGTGGCTGCATGTGTTTGTGAATATCTACATGAGTGTGTATATGAGTTATTGAATGGTTGTCTGAGTATCTGTATGGCTGCCTGAGTGTTTGTGTGGGTGGGGTGTGTGTGACTCTGTACATAGATGTGTGAGTGGGTGATTCACTGGGTACATGATTTCAAGAGTGCATCTGTGATGGACTGCTTGGGTGGGTGAGTGTGTGTATGGGTGTGTTAGTGAGTGAATGTATATCTCAGTGGCACATGTGCGAGTAACTACATATGTAAAAGGCAGTATATATGTGTGTTAGAGTATTTAAATGGCTATAAGTGAGATTATGTGATAGTGAGAGTGGCTGTATGGATGCGTGTGTGCTTATATCAGTTATTGTATAAGAGCGTAAGAATGTGCTAGTATTTGTATGAGTAAGTGAGCTGGTGTGTGTATTACTGTATAGGTGAGTAAATGGGTGTGTGATTAATTTTTTGCATGACTGACTAGGTGTGTGAGTACCTCTATGGATGAGTGGCGGTGTGTGAGTGTTTATATAGGTGTATGAGTGCATATGATAGTCCTGTACTGAGTGACTGTAAGTATGAGTGACTGTACGGGTGAGTGAATGGATGTGTGTGTAGACCTAAGAATCAGTGAGTGGGTATGTAGTTTTTGGTGTTGAAGTGTCTATGGTTTTGAGAATGGCAGTCTGTAATTTAGAGTGGGTGTATCAAAAGTTATATTAGGGTGTGAGAAGATGCATGAAATTATCACATGGATGATGTCATCAGTGATGTCATTTGAGATGTCATCAGTGATGTCATCAGTGATGTCACTGACCATGTCATGAGTGATGTAATCTGTGACGTCATCAGCAGTGCATTGCGGGGCGCGAGTTATAGTTAGCTGAACTAACTATAACGGGGAATTTCTATGGTTTTGTACGAGTGAAATGTCCAACTAACTATAACTGTCCCTAAAACCTATGGTTTTTTCAGTGAATTTCAAAGGTTTTCTAAATGCTAATTTCTAACTATAACGTGTCTGAAACCTATGGTTTTTTCAGTGAATTTCAAAGGTTTTTTAAATGCTAATTTCTAACTATAACGTGCCTGAAACCTATGATTTTTTAAGTGAATTTCAAAGGTTTTTAAATGCTAGTTTCTAACTATGCCTACAGAGGTAGGACATGTGAAGAAAGAAGAAAAAACGCACAGAAAGAAGCAAAAGATGTGCAGAAAGAACCAACAGAGGAGCAGAAAGAGGCCTTGTTGCAAAATCATCCTGTGCCCACAACTTTTTCAGACGGGTACTGGTGGTAACTGACTCTGACTAACCAGAGCCAGTGCTATGCTAAAAGACACTTAGAATACAGTGAAAACACCTACATACACTAGGGAACACTATGCGATGGGGTACCCCTGTGATTAGCATGACCTCCTCTGCAAGTCCCTAGTACATAATAGGGCAGGGGGATTAAAACTACCTCTTAAAACGCGCTACAGGGCGCGTTTGCACAGTGGTGAAGGGAGGGGGGGCCTGAGGTGACATGTCTGCAAACGCGCCCCGTGGCGCGTTTTTAGTTGCGGGATTAAGTCCCCTTGAATCCTGAGGGTCCCTGTGGCCCAACTAGTCCCCCAGGTACCCACAGTTAGGACCACAGAGCTGAGTTGCAGAGAAGCGTTCCGAGGCCACGCACCTTTTTTCACCTCTCTGCAACGCAACTCTGTTGTGCTTACTGAAGGTACCTGGTGGGCTAGTTGGCCCCCAGGGTCCCTCAGGATTCAAAGGGAATTAATTCCCCAACTTAAAACGCACCACAGGGCGTGTTTGCGCACATGTCACCTGAGGCCCCGCCCCTCCCTTCACCACTGTGCAAACGCACCCCGTGGAGCGTTTTAAGTTGGGGGATTAGGTCACCTTGAATCCTGAGGGTCCCTGGGGCCCAACTAGCCCACCAGGTACTTCCAGTAAGCACCACAGGCCTGCGTTGCAACGCCTGTAACAAATTGTGCAGTTGTGTTTAGGTAGTGAAGAGGGTCGTGCTGGGGGTAGTGTTTTAGGGTTTAGGGTAGTGCAGTGGTGTTTGTGTAGTGTAGGGGGTCATGCTGGGGGTAGATTTAGGGTTTAGGGTAGTGCAGTGGTGTTTGGGTAGTGTAGGGAGTTGTGCTGGGGGAGTGTTTTAGGGTTTAGGGTAGTGCAGTGGTGTTTGGGTAGTGTAGGGGGTCATGCTGGGGGTACTGTTTTAGGGTTTAGGGTAGTGCAGTGGTGTTTGGGTAGTGTAGGGGGTCGTGATGGGGGTAGTGATTTAGGGTAGTGCAGTGGTGTTTGGGTAGTGTAGGGGGTACTGCTGGGGGTAGTGTTTTAGGGTTTAGGGTAGGGCAATGGTGTTTGGGTAGTGTAGGGGTACTGCTGGGGGTAGTGTTTTAGGGTTTAGGGTAGTGCAGTGATGTTTGGGTAGTGTAGGGGGTACTGCTGGGGGTAGTGTTTTAGGGTTTAGGGTACTGCAGTGGTGTTTGGGTAGTGTAGGGGTTCGTGCTGGGGGTAGTTTTTTAGGGTTTAGGGTAGTGCAGTGGTGTTTGTGTAGTGTAGGGGGTAGTGTTTTAGGGTTTAGGGTAGTGGTGTTTGGGTAGTGTAGGGGGTACTGCTGGGGGTAGTGTTTTACGGTTTAGGGTAGTGCAGTGGTCTTTGGGTAGTATAGGGAGTCGTGCGGGGGGTAGTGTTTTAGGGTTTAGGGTAGTGCAGTGGTCTTTGGGTAGTGTAGGGGGTCGTTCGGGGGGTAGTGTTTTAGGGATTAGGGTAGTGCATTGGTGTTTGGGTAGTGTAGGGGTCATGCGGGGGTAGTGTTTTAGGGTTTAGGGCAGTGCAGTGGTGTTTGGGTAGTGTAGGGGGTCGTCTTGGGGGAGTGTTTTAGGGTTTAGGGCAGTGCAGTGGTGTTCGGGTAGTGTAGGGGGTCGTGCTGGGGGAGTGTTTTAGGGTTTAGGGCAGTGCAGTGGTGTTTGGGTAGTGTAGGGGGTCATGCTGGGGGAGTGTTTGAGGGTTTAGGGCAGTGCAGTCGTGTTCGGGTAGTGTAGGGGGTCGTGCTGGGGGAGTATTTTAGGGTTTAGGGTAGTGCAGTGGTGTTCGGGTAGTGTAGGGGGTCATGCTGGGGGTAGTGTTCTAGGGTTTAGGGCAGTGCAGTGGTGTTCGGGCAGTGTAGGGGGTCATTCAGGGGGTGGTGTTTCAGGGTTTAGGGCAGTGCTGTGGTGTTCGGGCAGTGTAGGGGGTCGTGCAGGGGGTGGTGTTTCAGGGTTTAGGGCAGTGATGTTCGGGCAGTGTAGGGGGTCGTGCTGGGGTGGTGTTTCAGGGTTTGGGGCAGTGCAGTGGTGTTCGAGCAGTAAAGGGGGTCATGCTGGGGGTGGTGTTTCAGAGTTTAGGGCAGTGCAGTGGTGTTCGGGCAGTGTAGAGGGCGGTGCTTGGGGTGGTGTTTCAGGGTTTAGGGCAGTGCAGTGGTGTTCGGCAGTGTAGGGGGTGGTGTTTCAGGGTTTAGGGCAGTGCAGTGGTGTTCGGGCAGTGTAGGGGGTTGTGCAGGGGGTGGTGTTTCAGAGTTTAGGGCAGTGCAGTGGTGTTCGGGCAGTGTAGGGGGTCCTGCTGGGGCTGGTGTTTCAGGGTTTAGGGCAGTACATTGGAGTTCGGGCAGTGTAGGGGGTCGTGCTGGGGCTGGTGTTTCAGGGTTTAGGGCAGTGCAGTGGTGTTCGGGCAGTGTAGGGGGTTGTGCTGGGGCTGGTGTTTCAGAGTTTAGGGCAGTGAAGTGGTGTTCGGGCAGTGTAGGGGGTCATGCTGGGGCTGGTGTTTCAGGGTTTAGGGCAGTGCAGTGGTGTTCGGGCAGTGTAGGGGGTCTTGCTGGGGCTGGTGTTTCAGAGTCTAGGGCAGTGCAGTGGTGTTCGGGCAGTGTAGGGGGTCTTGCTGGGGCTGGTGTTTCAGGGTTTAGGGCAGTGCAGTGGTGTTCGTGCAGTGTAGGGGGTCATGCTGGGGGTGGTGTTTCAGGGTTTAGGGCAGTGCAGTGGTGTTCGGGCAATGTAGGGGGTCGTGCTGGGGCTAGTGTTTCAGGGTTTAGGGCAGAGCAATGGTGTTCAGGCAGTGTAGGGGGTTGTGCTGGAGGTGGTGTTTCAGGGTTTAGGGCAGTGCAGTGGTGTTCGGGCAGTGTAGGGGTCTTGCTGGGGGTGGTGTTTCAGGGTTTAGGGCAGTGGTGTTCAGGCAGTGTAGGGGGTCTTGCTGGGGGTGATGTTTCAGGGTTTAGGGCAGTGCAGTGGTGTTCGGGCAGTGTAGGGGGTCATGCTGGGGCTGGTGTTTCAGGGTTTAGGGCAGTGCAGTGGTGTTCGGGCAGTGTAGGGGGTGGTGCCGGGGGTGGTGTTTCAGGGTTTAGGGCAGTGCAGTGGTGTTTGGGCAGTGTAGGGGTCGTGCTGGGGGTGGTGTTTCAGGGTTTAGAGCAGTGCAGTGGTGTTCGGGCAGTGTAGGGTGTCCTGCTGAGGGGTGGTGTTTCAGGGTTTAGGGCAGTGCAATGGTGTTTGGGCAGTGTAGGGGGTCGTGCAGGGGGTGGTGTTTCAGGGTTTAGGGCAGTGCAGTGGTGTTCGGCCAGTGTAGGTGGCCCTGCTGGGGGTGGTGTTTCAGGGTTTAGGGCAGTGGTGTTCAGGCAGTGTAGGGGGTCTTGCTGGGGGTGATGTTTCAGGGTTTAGGGCAGTGCAGTGGTGTTCGGGCAGTGTAGGGGGTCATGCTGGGGGTGGTGTTTCAGGGTTTAGGGCAGTGCAGTGGTGTTCGGGCAGTGTAGGGGGTGGTGCCGGGGGTGGTGTTTCAGGGTTTAGGGCAGTGCAGTGGTGTTTGGGCAGTGTAGGGGGTCGTGCTGGGGGTGGTGTTTCAGGGTTTAGAGCAGTGCAGTGGTGTTCGGGCAGTGTAGGGTGTCCTGCTGAGGGGTGGTGTTTCAGGGTTTAGGGCAGTGCAGTGGTGTTTGGGCAGTGTAGGGGGTCGTGCTGGGGGTGGTGTTTCAGGGTTTAGGGCAGTGCAGTGGTGTTCCGGCAGTGTAGGGGGTCGTGCAGGGGTTGGTGTTTCAGGGTTTAGGGCAGTGCAGTGGTGTTTGGGCAGTGTAGGGGGTTGTGCTGGGGGTGGTGTTTCAGGGTTTAGGGCAGTGCAGTGGTGTTCGGGCAGTGTAGGGTGTCGTGCTGAGGGTGGTGTTTCAGGGTTTAGGGCAGTGCAGTGCTGTTCGGGCAGTGTAGGGGGTCATGCAGGGGGTGGTGTTTCAGGGTTTAGGGCAGTACAGTGGTGTTTGGGCAGTGTAGGGGGTCGTGCAGGGGGTGGTGTTTCAGGGTTTAGGGCAGTGCAGTGGTGTTCGGCCAGTGTAGGTGGTCTTGCTGGGGGTGGTGTTTCAGGGTTTAGTGCAGTGGTGTTCGTGCAGTGTAGGGGGTCTTGCTGGGGCTGTGTTCGAGAGTTTAGGGCAGTGCAGTGGTGTTCGGGCAGTGTAGGGGGTCGTGCTGGGGCTGGTGTTTGAGGGTTTAGGGCAGTGCAGTGGTGTTCGGGCAGTGTAGGGGGTCGTGCTGGGGCTGGTGTTTCAGGGTTTAGGGCAGTGCAGTGGTTTTCGGGCAGTGTAGGCGGTCGTGCTGGGGCTGGTGTTTCAGGGTTTAGGGCAGTGCAGTGGTGTTCGGGCAGTGTACGGGGTTGTGCTGGGGCTGGTGTTTCAGGGTTTAGGGCAGTGCAGTGGTGTTCGGGCAGTGTAGGGGGTCGTGCTGGGGGTGGTGTTTCAGGGTTTAGGGCAGTGCAGTGGTGTTCGGGCAGTATAGGGGGTCGTGCTGGGGCTGGTGTTTCAGGGTTTAGGGCAGTGCAGTGGTGTTCGGGCAGTGTAGGGGGTCGTGCTGGGGCTGGTGTTTCAGGGTTTTGGGTAGAGCAGTGGTGTTCGGGCAGTGTAGGGGGTCATGCTGGGGGTGGTGTTTCAAGGTTTAGGGCAGTGGTGTTCGGGCAGTGTAGGGGTTCTTGCTGGGGGTGATGTTTCAGGGTTTAGGGCAGTGCAGTGGTGTTGGGGCAGTGTAGGGGTCTTGCTGGGGGTAGTGTTTCAGGGTTTAGGGCAGTGCAGTGGTGTTCGGGCAGTGTGGGGGTCGTGCTGGGGGTGGTGTTTCAGGGTTTAGGGCAGTGCAGTGGTGTTCGGGCAGTGGAGGGGGTCGTGCAGGGGTGGTGTTTCAGGGTTTAGGGCAGTGCAGTGGTGTTCGGGCAGTGTAGGGGTCGTGCTGGGGCTGGTGTTTCAGGGTTTAGGCCAGTGCAGTGGTGTTCGGGCAGTGTAGGGGTCTTGCTGGGGGTGGTGTTTCAGGGTTTAGGGAAGTGGTGTTCGGGCAGTGTAGGGGGTCTTGCTGGGGGTGATGTTTCAGGGTTTAGGGCAGTGCAGTGGTGTTCGGGCAGTGTAGGGGGTCTTGCTGGGGGTAGTGTTTCAGGGTTTAGGGCAGTGCAGTGGTGTTCGTGCAGTGTAGTGGGTCGTGCTGGGGATGGTGTTTCAGGGTTTAGGGCACTGCAGTAGTGTTCGGTCAGTGTAGGGGGTCATGCTGGGGGTGGTGTTTCAGGGCTTAGGGCAGTGCAGTGGTATTCAGGCAGTGTAGGGGGTCATGCTGGGGGTGGTGTTTCAGGGTTTAGGGCAGTGCAGTGGTGTTCAGGCAGTGTAGGGGGTCGTGCTGAGGCTGGTGTTTCACGGTTTAGGGCAGTGCAGTGGTGTTCGGGCAGTGTAGGGGTCATGCTGGGGCTGGTGTTTCAAGGTTTAGGGCAGTGCAGTGGTGTTCGGGCAGTGTATGCGGTCGTGCTGGGGCTGGTGTTTCAGGGTTTAGGGCAGTGCAGTGGTGTTCGGGCAGTGTAGGGGGTCGTGCTGGGGCTGGTGTTTCATGGTTTAGGGCAGTGCAGTGGTGCTCGGGCAGTGTAGGGGGTCGTGCTGGGGGAGGTGTTTCAGGGTTTAGGGTAGTGCAGTGGTGTTCGGGCAGTGTAGGGGGTCGTGCTGGGGCTGGTGTTTCAAGGTTTAGGGCAGTGCAGTGGTGTTCGGGCAGTGTAGGGGGTCGTGCTGGGGCTGGTGTTTCAGGGTTTTGGACAGAGCAGTGGTGTTCGGGCAGTGTAGGGGGTCGTGCTGGGGGTGGTGTTTCAGGGTTTAGGGCAGTGCAGTGGTGTTCAGGCAGTGTAGGGGGTTGTGCTGGGGGTGGTGTTTCAGGGTTTAGGGCAGTGGTGTTCGGGCAGTGTAGGGGGTCTTGCTGGGGGTGATGTTTCAGTGTTTAGGGCAGTGCAGTGGTGTTCGGGCAGTGTATGGGGTCTTGCTGGGGGTAGTGTTTCAGGGTTTAGGGCAGTGCAGTGGTGTTCGGGCAGTGTAGGGGGTCGTGCTGGGGGTGGTGTTTCAGGGTTTAGGGCAGTGCAGTGGTGTTCGGGCAGTGTAGGGGGTCGTGTAGGGGGTGGTGTTTCAGGGTTTAGAGCAGTGCAGTGGTGTTCGGGCAGTGTAGGGGGTCGTGCTAGAGGTGGTGTTTCAGGGTTTAGGGCAGTTCAGTGGTGTTCGGGCAGTGTAGGGGGTCATGCAGGGGCTGGTGTTTCAGGGTTTAGGGCAGTGCAGTGGTGTTCGGGCAGTGTAGGGGGTCATGCTGGGGGTAGTGTTTTAGGGTTTAGGGTAGTGCAGTGGTGCTTGTGTAGTGTAGGGGGTCGTGCTGGGGGTAGTGTTTTAGGGTTTAGGGTAGTGCAGTGGTGTTTGTGTAGTGTAGGGGGTCATGTTTTAGGGTAGTGCAGTGGTGTTTGGGTAGTGTAGGGGGTCGTGCTGGGGGTAGTGTTTTAGGTAATATTTGTGCTACATTTGGGTTCTTTTTTCACTGGTGGCCATCTTGGAAGACTTCTTTGTTATGAAGTTTCCTAATTTCCTCATTTACTGCAGTCTCCTTAGTAGGAAATGCTTTCAGTTTTTTACTTTGATTCCATCAAGAAGGCATTCAGATGTGTCTCACATTTGCCATAAATTCAGAATGTTAGCACTCTAGTTGCTCATTAGATCACTGTAGTAAAGCTACTGCTCACCAGGGAGTTAACTGGAAGTCTGCTGCTGGTATTGAAAGTGATTGTTTCAGTCTGCATGTCAGAATTTTCTAATGAAATAGAAGAGGATTTGAGATCTCACTTAAATCATGCCCTAATTTTTCTTTCTGCAGCACTAACCATAATTTCTATTTCAAAAAGAACCCCTCATTTTGTTTCTTTTTAAATTAAATGTTTTAAGTGTTACCGGTTTATTCCAATCAAGATGGCTTCAGGTGTGCCATACTTTTGTCATAAGTAAGGCTGTTAGCGCTCTAGTTGTTCTTTAGAACACTCTGGGAAGCTGCAGTAGAACACAAAGGCATCAACTGGCAGGCTGCTCCTGTTGAAATATAACAGGAAGATATTTGAGATCACACTTGAAACATGTCCTAATTTTTCTTTCTACAGCACTAACCATAATTTCTATGACAAAATGAACCCCATAATTTTGTTCCTTTTTAAATTAAATGTTTTAAGTGTTACCAGTTTATTCCAATCAAGATGGCTTCAGGTGTGCCATACTTTTGTCATAAGTAAGGCTGTTAGCACTCTAGTTGTTCTTTAGAACACTCTGGGAAGCTGCAGTAGAACACAAAGGAATCAACTGACAGTCTCTGCCCTTGTTGGATGTACATGTTTTCCTGAGAATGTCAGACTTCATTCACACATGACTGAGAAAGATAATGTGAATTTACAGAAAATATGCTCTCATTTTAGCTTCTGGAGCACCTTCCAAAACTGTATGGGACAAGCATGTGAAAATAGTTTTCTCTCAAACATGATTCATGATATCCCAGCAGAAGGTTTTTCACAGGGTAAAATCACCTTAGAACACACCACAATTCCTGAAATTAGTATGGTACCATCAACAAATGAATTCTAATGTAACTAAAGTCTGTTATCACCCTTTATAGTTCTCCTTTTGGTAACCCTCAAAATCTTTGATTCACTACAATGCATTTCAATGGGGTACTATCATTTATATTGGTACCAAGATGGCTGCCAGCAATTCCAGGATGAAGTGCTGACAGCCAATCAGATCTCACGATGACATGTGTGGTTAGGCTCCGCCCAGATATATATGTGATTTTACTTTTCATTTTCTCAGGAACTACTGAACGGATTTACACCATTTAAGCAAAAGGCACGACACTGAACCAAGGGCTACCTCTTTGCCAAATTTGGTGTAATTCCGTTCAGCAGTTCGGGCTGTAGCTGCGACTAAAGGTTCCTATGGAAAAATGAATGGGGAAAACATGTTTTGGGACCCCCCTTTTTTCTCGGCCCCCGCTTGACGTATCACCCCGAGACTTTCAGGATAGGAGCGGACCGGAGCGCCCCAACAAGTTGGAAACTTTCACGAAGATTCGTCAACCGGCGCCAACGTTATTTCAAATAGAATGTTGCGGATTTCCTATGGAAAATAGGTCCTAACTATAACTATCTACTGGCGACCGCCAGTAGATTATATATATATATATATCCTCCAAAAGCACTCTCCGAACCTCCACACCGGCGAACAGAGAGAAACGGACCCAGATAATGATGGCAGGTGAGATCTTTATTATCCTCTCACTCCGTGACGCGTTTCGAGCACACTGTGCCCTTGTTCACACATAGAGAACACAATCCGCCATAACATTTTTAAATGCTGGGTATCCACCCCCCTGTGTCACATGTCCAAAGCAATGGAAGAAACACTGTGTTAAAGACACATAGCGCGTTATGCAGAACTCTTCAATGCGATCCCACATAGAAGTAGAATTCATGGCATTACGGGTTGACATTGATACCTTAAAGAATTCATTAAATTAGAAATATTTTTGCAGGATGGTACGACTGTGCAAAATAGAAGCATCTGTGCAAATATATGTAAAAGTGCAATCGTGCATTATAAAATTCCGTATACAAAAGATGTTTTTTTTATATTACAAAAACTTCAATTTCCTTGCATGTTTTAAAACCATTTATGCGCTGATTCATAAAATTATACCCCCACTAAACCCTAAAAATACCCTTGCCTCCCAGAAACCATATCTACCCTAAACCCTAAAAATACCCTTGCCACCCAAAAACCCATGCCCACCCTAATCCCTAAAAATACCCTTGCAACCAAAATATATATATATATATATATATATATGGGAAACAGCCTTTACAATGCGGCTGTTTCCACGCAGGGCCTTTACCACGCAGCCGTTACCACGCATATATTGTTACCACGCATAGCCTTCACCACGCAACGTACGTGGTGAGGGCATATGCTGGTAACAGTGGTAAAGGCACCTGCGTGGTCAAGGCTATGGCGTCGTTATGAGGAGCAAAGAGATCCTTCCTCTTTCAAGAGTTGCCTTGTCGTCGTCCTGTTAAGGTAAGGAGGAATATTTTTGGGATGGCTTTTGGGGCGGGTATTTTTAAAAAGGGCAGGTGGTGGTGGGGTCACCCAGGGGTGTTTTTTTTAGTGATTAGGGCAGGGGTCGGGTATTTTTCAAAAGGGCAGAAGGCTGTGGGGGTCGCGCTGGTTTCTAGATTTTGGACTTAGGAAAAAGGGCGGGGGCAGTGGGGGTGGTGCAGGAGTGTATTTTTAAGGATTAGGGCAGTGGTCGGGTATTTTTAAAAAGGGCAGGGGCGGTGTGGGTCACGCTGGGTTCTAAGTTTAGGCCTTAGGGCAGGGTCGTGGATTTTTTTTAAAAGGGCGGGGGCAGTGGGGGTCGTGCAGGAGAGTATTTTTAGGGATTAGGGCAGTGGTCGGGGAAATTTTAAAAGGGCAGGGGCGGTGTCCGTCGCGCAGGGATCTAAGTTTAGGCCTTAGGGCAGGGTCGTGGATTTTAATAAAATGGGCGGGGCAGTGGGGGTCGTGCAGGAGTGTATTTTTAGGGATTAGGGCAGTGGTCGGGTATTTTTAAAAAGGGCAGGGGTGTTGTGGGTCGCGCTGGGTTCTAAGTTTAGGCCTTAGGGCAGGGTCGTGGATTTTTTTAAAAAAGGGCAGGGGCAGTGGGGGTAGTGCAGGAGTGTATTTTTAGGGATTAGGGCAGTGGTCGGGTATTTTTAAAAAGGGCAGGGGACAGTGGGGTTCACGCTGGGTTCTACAATTAGGTGTTAGGGCAGAGTCGGGTATTTATTTTAAAAGGGCAGGGGTAGTGGGGGTCGTGCAGGGGACTATTTTTAGGGATTAGGGCAGGGGTCGGGTATTTTAAAAAAGGGACGGGTGGGGGAGGTTCAGGGTCTGGCTTGAGGACTGAGGGCAGGAGTTAGGGAACATTTTTATCACGCATGGACCTTTACCATACAAGCTTTACAACAAAATACGTTGTAAAAGCATGCATGGTAAAGGTTATACGTGGTAAAGGCATTTGGGTTGTAACGCATGCGTGGTAAAGGCATGCGTTGCAATGGAATGCGTTGTTCCGTCATACATCCTATATATATATATATATATATATTACCTACTGGCGGTCGCCAGTAGATAGTTATAGTTAGGGCCTAGTTTCCATAGGAAAAGCATTTTTTAATTTGTCAATATCTTTGGCACCGTTTGACGGATCTTTGTGAAATTTTCAAATCTACTGGGGCGCTCTGGCCAGCTCCTGCTCATCTCTTCCACTTTCTGCACCTCTCTTGCCTCTTTCTGCACCTCTGTTGTCTCTTACTGCACCTCACTTGCTTCTTTCTGTACCCCTCTTGCCTCTTTCTGCACCCTTCTTCCCTCTTTCTGCACTTCTCTTGCCTCTTTCTGAACCCCTGTTCCCTCTTTCTGCACCTCTCCTGCCTGTTTCTGCACCTCTCTTGCCTCTTTCTGTTCTTCTCTTGCCTCTTTCTGCACCTCTGTTGCATCTTTCTGCACTTTTCTTACCTCTTTCTGCACCCCTCTTGCCTCTTTCTGCACCTCTGTTGCTTCTTTCTACACTTCTCTTGCTTCTTTCTGCACCTCTGTTGCTTCTTTATGCACCCTTCTTGCTTCTTTCTGCACCCTTCTTCCCTCTTTGTTCAACTCTCTTGCCTCTTTCTACACCTCTCTTCCCTCTTTCTGCACCCCTCTTGCCTCTTTGTGCACCTCTGTTCCTTCTTTCTGCACTACTCTTGCCGCTTTCTGCACCCCTCTTGCCTCTTTCTGAACTTCTGTTGGTTCTTTTGCACTGCTCTTGCTTCTTTCTGCACCTCTCCTGCAATTTTCTGTACCACTCTTGCCTCTTTCTGCACCCCTCTTCCCTCTTTCTGCACCTCCCTTGCCTCTGTCTGCACCCCTGTTCCCTCTTTCTGCACCTCTTTTGCCTGTTTCTGCAACTCTCTCTCCTCTTTCTGCACCCCTCTTGCCTCTTTCTGCACCTCTGTTGGTTCTTTCTGCACTGCTCTTGCGTCTGTCTCCACCCCTATTCCCTCTTTCTGTACCTCTTTTGCCTGTTTCTGCAACACTCTTGCCTCTTTTTGCAGTTCTCTTGCCTCCTTCTGCTCCTGTGTTGCCTCTTTCTTCACCCCTCTTGCCTCTTTCTGCACCCCTCTTGCCTCTTTCTGCACCCCTGTTGCTTCTTTCTGTACCTCTCTTGCTTCTTTCTGCACCTCTCTTGCTTCTTTCTGCACCCCTCTTGCCTCTTTCTGCACCCTTCTTCCCTCTTTGTGCATCTCTCTTGCCTCTTTCTGCACCTCTCTTGCCTCTTTCTGCACCCCTATTGCCTCTTTCTGCACCTCTCTTGCTTCTTTCTGCACACTTCTTCCCTTTTCCTGCACCTGTCTTGCCTCTTTCTGCACCTCTGTTGCCTCTTTCTGCAGTCCTCTTGCCTCTTTCTGCACCCTCTTCCCTTTTTCTGTACCTCTTTTGCTTCTTTCTGCTCCTCTGTTGGTTCTTTCTGCACTGCTCTTGCTTCTTTCTGCACCTCTCTTGCAAATGTATGTACCCCTCTTGCCTCTTTCTGCACCCCTCTTCCCTCTTTCTGCACTTCTCTTGCCTCTGTCTGCACCCCGTTCCCTCTTTCTGCACCTATTTTGCCTGTATCTGCAACTCTCTTGCCTCTTTCTGCATTTCTCTTGCTTCCTTCTGCACCTCTATTGCCCCTTTCTGTACCCCTCTTGCCTCTTTCTGCACCTCTCTTGCCTCTTTCTGTACTTCTCTTACCTCTTTCTGCACCCTCTTCCCTCTTTCTGTACCTCTTTTGCTTCTTTCTGCACCCCTCTTGCTGCACCCGTTTTCCCTCTTTGTGCACCTCTCTTGCCTCTTTCTGCACCTCTCTTGCCTCTTTCTGTATTTCTCTTACCACTTTCTGCACCCTCTTCCCTCTTTCTGTACCTCTTTTGCTTCTTTCTGCACTTCTGTTGCCTCTTTCTGCACCCCTCTTGCTTCTCTCTGCACCTCTGTTGGTTCTTTCTGCACTGCTCTTGCTTCTTTCTGCACCTCTCTTGCAAATTTGTGTACCCCTCTTCCCTCTTTCTGCACCTCTCTTGCCTCTGTCTGCACCCCTGTTCTCTCTTTCTGCACCTCTTTTACCTGTTTCTGCAACTCTCTTGCCTCTTTCTGCAGTTCTCTTGCCTCTTTCTGCACTTCTGTTGCTTCTTTCTGCACTTCTCTTGCCTCTTTCTACACCCCTCTTGCCTCTTTCTGCACCTCCATTGGTTCTTTGTGCACTTCTGTTGCTTTTTTCTCCATCTCTCTTGCTTTTTTCTGCACTTCTCTTGCTTCTTTCTATGCCTTTATTCCTCTTTCTACACATGTCGTACCTATGTAGGCATATTTAGAAATTAGCATTTAAAAAACCTTTGAAACTCACTGAAAAAAACATAGGTTTTGGGGACGCTATAGTTAGAAATTAGCACTTAAAAAACCCTTAGAAATTCACAGAAAAAACCACAGGTTTCAGGGACATTATAGTTAGTTGGCCATTTCACTCTTACAAAACCAGAGAAATTGGCACGTTATAGTTAGTTGAGCTAACTATAACTCGCGCCCCGCAATGCACTGCTGATGATGTCACATATTACATCACTCATGACATGGTCAGTGACATCACTGATGACATCACTCATGACATCTCAAATGACATCACTGATGACATCATCTGCTTAATATCTAATGCACCTCCTCACACCCTAATATAACCTTTGACACACTCACTCTAAAATACAGACTACCATTCTCGAACCCATAGACACACCAATACCAGTTAGTACATACCCACTCACTGATTCATAGGTCTACACACATCCACTCACTCACCGAAACAGTCACTCATACACGCAGTCACTCATCAATACAGCCTCTGATATATGCACTCATACACCCATACAGACACTCACATACTGCCACTTACCCATAGAGTTACTTACACACCTAATCAGTCACCCAAAGAATCAATAACATTGCCATTTACTCACCTATACAGTTAATATACACACACCATCTCACTTATTCATACAGATACTAACACATACTTACTCTCTTATACAATCACTGACACAAGCACACACTCATCCATACAGCCACTCTCACTATCACTCACTCTCACATATAGTCAGTTATATACTCCAACACTCACATATACTGCCTTTCACATATGTAGTTACTCACACATATACCACTGAGACATCCATTCACTCACCAACACAGCCATACGCACACTCACTCACCCATACAGCCCCTCGCAGATGCACTCATGAACCCATACACACACTGAATCACCCAGTCACACATCCATGCAGGGAGTTACACCCCCCCACTCACCCACACAGATACTCAGGCACCCATACAGGTACTCAGACAACCAATCATTAACCCATGTAGACACTCATGCTACATGACATTCAGAACATGGTCAGTGACATCACTGATGACATCATCCAGTGACTGTGTGTTTCTGTAAAGTTTAAATATGTTTTATATATATATATGCCAAGGTGTATTGAAGTATGAGTGGGTGTATGAGTGTCTGAATAGATGATTTCGTAGGTGCGTGACTGACTGTATAAGTGAGTGATTAAACATGTCTTACTTTTATGCAAGGGTTAGTGAGTAAACTGTGTAAATGGCTGTATAAGTCTGTCAGTTGGTGTGTCAGCGGCTGCATGGGTTGGTGAGTAGCGAAATCAGTGTCTATATGGGTTATTGATTGGTTGTCTGAGTATCTGTATGGGTGCCTGAGTGTCTGTGTGGGTGGGTGGGGGGTGTCTGACTCTGTGCATAGATGTGTGAGTGGGTAATTCACTGGGTGTATGGGTTCAAGAGTGCATCTGTGAAGGGCTGTATGGGTGGGTGAGTGTGTGTATGGGTGTGTTGGTGAGTGAATGGATGTCTCAGTGGTACATGTGTGAGTAACTACATATGTGAAAGGCAGTATATGTGAGTGTTGGAGTATATAAATCACGATATATGTGAGAGTGAGTGATTGTGAGAATGGCTGTATGGATGAGTGTGCGCTTGTATCAGTGATTGTATAAGAGAGTAAGTATGTGTTAGTATCTGTATGAATAAGTGAGGTGGTGTGTGTATAGGTGAGTAAATGGGAGTGTGAATGATTCTTTGCATGATTGACTAGGTGTGTGAGTAACTCTATGGATGAGTGGCGATGTGTGAGTGTCTGTATAGGTGTATGAGTGCAAATGATAGTGCTGTATTAATGAGTGATTGCATGTATGAGTGACTATGGGTGAATGAGTGGATGTGTGTAGACCTAGGAATCAGTGAGCGGGTATGTAGTAACTGGTATTGGTGTGTCTATGGTTTCGAAAATGGTAGTCTGTATTTTAGAGTGGGTGTATCAAAGGTTATATTAGGGTGTGAGGAGGTGCATCAGATTATCACGTGGATGATGTAATCAGTGATGTCATCAGTGATGTCACTGACCATGTCATGAATGATGTAATATGTGACGTCATCAGCAGTGCATTGCAGGGGCGCGAGTTATAGTTAGCTCAACTAACTATAACGGCCGAATTTCTCTGGTTTTTTATGAGTGAAATGTCCAACTAACTATAACGTCCCTGAAACCTATGGTTTTTTCAGTGAATTTCTATGGTTTTTTAAATGCTAATTTCTAACTATAACGTCCCTGAAACCTATGGTTTTTTCAGTGAATTTCAAAGGTTTTTTAAATAATAATCTCTAACTATAACGTCCCTGAAACCTATGGTTTTTTCAGTGAATTTCAAAGGTTTTTGAAATGATAATTTCTAACTATAACGTCCCTGAAACCTATGGTTTTTTCAGTGAATTTCTAAGGTTTTTTAAATTATAATTTCTAACTATAACGTCCCTGAAACCTATGGTTTTTTCAGTGAATTTCAAAGGTTTTTTAAATGCTAATTTCTAACTATGCCTACAGAGGTAGACCATGTGCAGAAAGAGGAAGAAAGGCGCAGAAAGAAGCAAGAGAAATGCAGAAAGAGGCAACAGAAGTCCAGAAAGACGAAGAAAGGTGCAGAAAGAAGCAAGAGATGTGCACAAAGAACCAACAGAGGAGCAGAAAGAGGCCTTGTTGCAAAGTCATCCTGTCTCCCCAACTTTTTGCTGACGGGTACTGGTGGTAACTGACTCTGACTAACCAGGCCTAGAGCCAGTGCTATGCTAAAAGACACTTAGAATACAGTAAAAACACCTACATACACTAGGGAACACTATACGTTGGGGTACCCCTGTGATTGGCATGACCTCCTCTGTAAGGCCCTAGTACATATTAGGGCAGGGTGATTAAAACTACCTCTAAGTCAGAGGTGCAGAAAGATGCTTCTTTAAGTAGTAGTCACGTTTGCAGAGTGGTGGAGAAAGGGTGCTGGGCCTCCGACCAGCGCTCAGGTATTCCGCTGCATAGGACCTAGAGGAGGTACCAAGAGGGCTTCTTGGCCCCCAAAGTCCCTCAGGAGTAAATTGGACTTCATCCCCCATCCCGTAGTCTGCCAGGAGGTGTGTTTGCAGAGTGGTGGAGAAAGGGGGGCATGTCCTCCTTAGACGTCTTAGCAATCCCACTGTGTGGGACTTACTGCAGGTAACAAGAGGGGTAGTTGGCGCCCAACGACAACCTTGGGGGCCAACTACCCCTCCTATTACCTCCAGTGAGTCCTACACAGCAGGATTGCTAAGTTCTCTTAGCAGGCCACCCCCCCTTTGCCCACCACTCTGCAAACGCGCTCCCTGATGCGCTCTTGGATGGGGTTTGAAGTCCCCTTCGCTGCTGGGGGTCCTTTAGGGGCCAACTAGCCTACATCTTACCTCCAGTAAGCCCCACACAGTGGGATTGCTGAGAGGTGGACAAAGGCCACGCCCTCTTTTCCCACCACTCTGCAAATGCGCCTCCTGGCGCGTTCTAAGGTGGGGTATTAAGTCCCCTTCATTCCTGAGGGTCCCTGGGGGCCAATTAGCCCACCAGGTACCTCCAGTAAGCGCCACACACCTGGATTGCTGAGAGTGGTCCGAGGCCACACCCCCTTTTTACACCACTCTGCAAACACGGCTCCTGGCGCACTGCTGCTTGGGGGATGAAGTCCACTTGTGTCCTGAGGTCCTCAGGACACAAGAGGACCTCATCGCCCCACCAGCAGTGCGCCAAGAGGCGCGTTTGCAGAGTGGTGTAAAAAGGGGCGTGGCCTCAGACCACCTCTCTGCAAACCAGCTATATGGCGCATACTGGAAGGACCTGGTGGGCTAGTTGTCCCCCAGGGACCCTCAGTATTCATGAGGACTTAATTTTCCATCTTACAACGCACCAGGGGGCGCGTTTGCAGAGTGGTGCAGGGAGGGGGCGGGCCCTCCGGCGTGATGCTGGCTCTTCTTCTTCTTTTTCGTGGTCTAAATTAACAGGATCTCCATTCCTGTCGGAGAGCCTGCCCTGCAGAGTTGGAGGCCCCCGGTAAAGTGGAGGAATCTTTGTGCAGTAAATGGAGGGGGCATGACTCGCTCTCAGCCACAGAAGACAAAATGGACTTCCAAGTTATTCGTGTGGTTGGAGAGAAAGGGAAATGAAGGTGGTGATGGCCTCTTTCTGGCAGTCTACGTGCCTCCGTTTCAAGCAGGTACTTTTACGTGGCAGCAAAGGCCACTGTGCTTTTTATTTTTTACCCTCAATGCATCGTGAAAGACAAGCTAAATAACAGACTCTGACAAGAATTCAAAGCTACTAATGCTAAACATAATACGATGTCGAGCCATGCTGTAAATTTACATATTGATGCATTCTGGGAAGTGTGGTCTGAAATAAAGGCCACATGACCACTGGGACATTAATTCAACTCACCTGTGAACAAGGCGCTTCGCGCCGAAACGCGTAAGGTCTTAATGAGTTGTTCACGCTGCCACGTATTTCAGACACAATAAAGATGTCAGCTTGAAAGGATATCGAAGCTGTGGGCTCTTCTTCTTCTTTTTCGTGGTCTAAATTAACAGGATCTCCATTCTTGTCGGAGAGCCCGCCCTGCAGAGTTGGAGGCCCCCGGTAAAGTGGAGGAATCTTTGTGCAGTAAATGGAGGGGGCATGACTCGCTCTCAGCCACAGCAGACAAAATGGACTTCCAAGTTATTCGTGTGGTTGGAGAGAAAGGGAAATAAAGGTGGTGATGGCCTCTTTCTGGCAGTCTTCGTGCCTCCGTTTCAAGCAGGTACTTTTACGTGGCAGCAAAGTGCACTGTGCTTTTTATTATTTTTTACCCTCAATGCATCGTGAAAGACAAGTTAAATAACGGACTCTGACAAGAATTCAAAGCTACTAATGCTAAACATAATACAATGTCGAGCCATGCTGTAAATTTACATATTGATGCATTCTGGGAAGTGTGGTCTGAAGTAAAGGCCACATGACCACTGGGACATTAATTCAACTCACCTGTGAACAAGGCGCTTGTCGCCGAAACGCGTAAGGTCTTAATGAGTTGTTCACGCTGCCACGTATTTCAGACACAATAAAGATGTCAGCTTGAAAGGATATCAAAGCTGTGGGCTATTCTTCTTCTTTTTCGTGGTCTAAATTAACAGGATCTCCATTCCTGTCGGAGAGCCTGCCCTGCAGAGTTGGAGGCCCCTGGTAAAGTGGAGGAATCTTTGTGCAGTAAATGGAGGGGCATGACTCGCTCTCAGCCACAGCAGACAAAATGGACTTCCAAGTTATTCGTGTGGTTGGAGAGAAAGGGAAATGAAGGTGGTGATGGCCTCTTTCTGGCAGTCTTTGTGCCTCCATTTCAAGCAGGTACTTTTACGTGGCAGCAAAGTGCACTGTGCTTTTTATTATTTTTTACCCTCAATGCATCGTGAAAGACAAGCTAAATAACGGACTCTGACAAGAATTCAAAGCTACTAATGCTAAACATAATACGATGTCGAGCCATGCTGTAAATTTACATATTGATGCATTCTGGGAAGTGTGGTCTGAAGTAAAGGCCACATGACCACTGGGACATTAATTCAACTCACCTGTGAGCAAGACGCTTCGCGCCGAAACGCGTAAGGTCTTAATGAGTTGTTCACGCTGCCACGTATTTCAGACACAATAAAGATGTCAGCTTGAAAGGATATCGAAGCTGTGGGCTCTTCTTCTTCTTTTTCGTGGTCTAAATTAACAGGATCTCCATTCCTGTCGGAGAGCCCGCCCTGCAGAGTTGGAGGCCCCCGGTAAAGTGGAGGAATCTTTGTGCAGTAAATGGAGGGGGCATGACTCGCTCTCAGCCACAGCAGACAAAATGGACTTCCAAGTTATTCGTGTGGTTGGAGAGAAAGGGAAATGAAGGTGTTGATGGCCTCTATCTGGCAGTCTTCGTGCCTCCGTTTCAAGCAGGTACTTTTACGTGGCAGCAAAGTGCACTGTGCTTTTTATTATTTTTTACCCTCAATGCATCGTGAAAGACAAGCTAAATAACGGACTCTGACAAGAATTCAAAGCTACTAATGCTAAACATAATACGATGTCGAGGCATGCTGTAAATTTATATATTGATGCATTCTGGGAAGTGTGGTCTGAAGTAAAGGCCACATGACCACTGGGACATTAATTCAACTCACCTGTGAACAAGGCGCTTCGCGTCGAAACGCGTATGGTCTTAATGAGTTGTTCACGCTGCCACGTATTTCAGACACAATAAAGATGTCAGCTTGAAAGGATATCGAAGCTGTGGGCTCTTCTTCTTCTTTTTCGTGGTCTAAATTAACAGGATCTCCATTCCTGTCGGAGAGCCCGCCCTGCAGAGTTGAAGGCCCCCGGTAAAGTGGAGGAATCTTTGTGCAGTAAATGGAGGGGGCATGACTCGCTCTCAGCCACAGCAGACAAAATGGACTTCCAAGTTATTCGTTTGGTTGGAGAGAAAGGGAAATGAAGGTGGTGATGGCCTCTTTCTGGCAGTCTTCGTGCCTCCGTTTCAAGCAGGTACTTTTACGTGGCAGCAAAGTGCACTGTGCTTTTTATTATTTTTTACCCTCAATGCATCGTGAAAGACAAGCTAAATAACGGACTCTGACAAGAATTCAAAGCTATTAATGCTAAACATAATACGATGTCGAGCCATGCTGTAAATTTACATATTGATGCATTCTGGGAAGTGTGGTCTGAAGTAAAGGCCACATGACCACTGGGACATTAATTCAACTCACCTGTGAACAAGGCGCTTCGCGTCGAAACGCGTAAGGTCTTAATGAGTTGTTCACGCTGCCACGTATTTCAGACACAATAAAGATGTCAGCTTGAAAGGATATCGAAGCTGTGGGCTCTTCTTCTTCTTTTTCGTGGTCTAAATTAACAGGATCTCCATTCCTGTCGGAGAGCCCGCCCTGCAGAGTTGGAGGCCCCCGGTAAAGTGGAGGAATCTTTGTGCAGTAAATGGAGGGGGCATGACTCGCTCTCAGCCACAGCAGACAAAATGGACTTCCAAGTTATTCGTGTGGTTGGAGAGAAAGGGAAATG
Source organism: Calotriton arnoldi (assembly GCA_963921515.1). Classification (NCBI taxonomy): domain Eukaryota; kingdom Metazoa; phylum Chordata; class Amphibia; order Caudata; family Salamandridae; genus Calotriton; species Calotriton arnoldi. The sequence goes on along the minus strand of CAWUFW010006375.1, from coordinate 930,181 downwards.
AAGGTGGTGATGGCCTCTTTCTGGCAGTCTACGTGCCTCCGTTTCAAGCAGGTACTTTTACGTGGCAGCAAAGGCCACTGTGCTTTTTATTTTTTACCCTCAATGCATCGTGAAAGACAAGCTAAATAACAGACTCTGACAAGAATTCAAAGCTACTAATGCTAAACATAATACGATGTCGAGCCATGCTGTAAATTTACATATTGATGCATTCTGGGAAGTGTGGTCTGAAATAAAGGCCACATGACCACTGGGACATTAATTCAACTCACCTGTGAACAAGGCGCTTCGCGCCGAAACGCGTAAGGTCTTAATGAGTTGTTCACGCTGCCACGTATTTCAGACACAATAAAGATGTCAGCTTGAAAGGATATCGAAGCTGTGGGCTCTTCTTCTTCTTTTTCGTGGTCTAAATTAACAGGATCTCCATTCCTGTCGGGGAGCCCGCCCTGCAGAGTTGGAGGCCCCCGGTAAAGTGGAGGAATCTTTGTGCAGTAAATGGCGGGGCATGACTCGCTCTCAGCCACAGCAGACAAAATGGACTTCCAAGTTATTCGTGTGGTTGGAGAGAAAGGGAAATGAAGGTGGTGATGGCCTCTTTCTGGCAGTCTTCGTGCCTCCGTTTCAAGCAGGTACTTTTACGTGGCAGCAAAGTGCACTGTGCTTTTTATTATTTTTTACCCTCAATGCATCGTGAAAGACAAGCTAAATAACGGACTCTGACAAGAATTCAAAGCTACTAATGCTAAACATAATACAATGTCGAGCCATGCTGTAAATTTACATATTGATGCATTCTGGGAAGTGTGGTCTGAAGTAAAGGCCACATGACCACTGGGACATTAATTCAACTCACCTGTGAACAAGGCGCTTGTCGCCAAAACGCGTAAGGTCTTAATGAGTTGTTCACGCTGCCACGTATTTCAGACACAATAAAGATGTCAGCTTGAAAGGATATCAAAGCTGTGGGCTATTCTTCTTCTTTTTCGTGGTCTAAATTAACAGGATCTCCATTCCTGTCGGAGAGCCTGCCCTGCAGAGTTGGAGGCCCCTGGTAAAGTGGAGGAATCTTTGTGCAGTAAATGGAGGGGGCATGACTCGCTCTCAGCCACAGCAGACAAAATGGACTTCCAAGTTATTCGTGTGGTTGGAGAGAAAGGGAAATGAAGGTGGTGATGGCCTCTTTCTGGCAGTCTTTGTGCCTCCGTTTCAAGCAGGTACTTTTACGTGGCAGCAAAGTGCACTGTGCTTTTTATTATTTTTTACCCTCAATGCATCGTGAAAGACAAGCTAAATAACGGACTCTGACAAGAATTCAAAGCTACTAATGCTAAACATAATACGATGTCGAGCCATGCTGTAAATTTACATATTGATGCATTCTGGGAAGTGTGGTCTGAAGTAAAGGCCACATGACCACTGGGACATTAATTCAACTCACCTGTGAGCAAGACGCTTTGCGCTGAAATGCATAAGGTCTTAATGAGTTGTTCACGCTGCCACGTATTTCAGACACAATAAAGATGTCAGCTTGAAAGGATATCGAAGCTGTGGGCTCTTCTTCTTCTTTTTCGTGGTCTAAATTAACAGGATCTCCATTCCTGTCGGAGAGCCCGCCCTGCAGAGTTGGAGGCCCCCGGTAAAGTGGAGGAATCTTTGTGCAGTAAATGGAGGGGGTATGACACGCTCTCAGCCACAGTAGACAAAATGGACTTCCAAGTTATTTGTGTGGTTGGAGAGAAAGGGAAATGAAGGTGTTGATGGCCTCTTTCTGGCAGTCTTCGTGCCTCCGTTTCAAGCAGGTACTTTTACGTGGCAGCAAAGTGCACTGTGCTTTTTATTATTTTTTACCCTCAATGCATCGTGAAAGACAAGCTAAATAACGGACTCTGACAAGAATTCAAAGCTACTAATGCTAAACATAATACGATGTCGAGGCATGCTGTAAATTTATATATTGATGCATTCTGGGAAGTGTGGTCTGAAGTAAAGGCCACATGACCACTGGGACATTAATTCAACTCACCTGTGAACAAGGCGCTTCGTGCCGAAACGCGTATGGTCTTAATGAGTTGTTCACGCTGCCACGTATTTCAGACACAATAAAGATGTCAGCTTGAAAGGATATCGAAGCTGTGGGCTCTTCTTCTTCTTTTTCGTGGTCTAAATTAACAGGATCTCCATTCCTGTCGGAGAGCCCGCCCTGCAGAGTTGAAGGCCCCCGGTAAAGTGGAGGAATCTTTGTGCAGTAAATGGAGGGGGCATGACTCGCTCTCAGCCACAGCAGACAAAATGGACTTCCAAGTTACTCGTGTGGTTGGAGAGAAAGGGAAATGAAGGTGGTGATGGCCTCTTTCTGGCAGTCTTCGTGCCTCCGTTTCAAGCAGGTACTTTGACGTGGCAGCAAAGTGCACTGTGCTTTTTATTATTTTTTACCCTCAATGCATCGTGAAAGACAAGCTAAATAACGGACTCTGACAAGAATTCAAAGCTATTAATGCTAAACATAATACGATGTCGAGCCATGCTGTAAATTTACATATTGATGCATTCTGGGAAGTGTGGTCTGAAGTAAAGGCCACATGACCACTGGGACAATAATTCAACTCAACTGTTAACAAGGCGCTTCGCGTCGAAACGCGTAAGGTCTTAATGAGTTGTTCACGCTGCCACGTATTTCAGACACAATAAAGATGTCAGCTTGAATGGATATCGAAGCTGTGGTCTCTTCTTCTTCTTTTTCGTGGTCTAAATTAACAGGATCTCCATTCCTGTCGGAGAGCCCGCCCTGTAGAGTTGGAGGTCCCCGGTAAAGTGGAGGAATCTTTGTGCAGTAAATGGAGGGGGCATGACTCGCTCTCAGCCACAGTAGACAAAATGGACTTCCAAGTTATTCGTGTGGTTGGAGAGAAAGGGAAATGAAGGTGTTGATGGCCTCTTTCTGGCAGTCTTCGTGCCTCCGTTTCAAGCAGCTACTTTTACGTGGCAGCAAAGTGCACTGTGCTTTTTATTATTTTTTACCCTCAATGCATGGTGAAAGACAAGCTAAATAACGGACTCTGACAAGAATTCAAAGCTACTAATGCTAAACATAATACGATGTCGAGGCATGCTGTAAATTTATATATTGATGCATTCTGGGAAGTGTGGTCTGAACTAAAGGCCACATGACCACTGGGACATTAATTCAACTCACCTGTGAACAAGGCGCTTCGCACTGAAACGCGTATGGTCTTAATGAGTTGTTCACGCTGCCACGTATTTCAGACACAATAAAGATGTCAGCTTGAAAGGATATCGAAGCTGTGGGCTCTTCTTCTTCTTTTTCGTGGTCTAAATTAACAGGATCTCCATTCCTGTCGGACAGCCCGCCCTGCAGAGTTGGAGGCCCCCGGTAAAGTGGAGGAATCTTTGTGCAGTAAATGGAGGGGGCATGACTCGCTCTCAGCCACAGCAGACAAAATGGACTTCCAAGTTATTTGTGTGGTTGGAGAGAAAGGGAAATGAAGGTGGTGATGGCCTCTTTCTGGCAGTCTTCATGCCTCCGTTTCAAGCAGGTACTTTTACGTGGCAGCAAAGTGCACTGTGCTTTTTATTATTTTTTACCCTCAATGCATCGTGAAAGACAAGCTAAATAACGGACTCTGACAAGAATTCAAAGCTACTAATGCTAAACATAATACGATGTCGAGCCATGCTGTAAATTTACATATTGATGTATTCTGGGAAGTGTGGTCTGAAGTAAAGGCCACATGACCACTGGGACATTAATTCAACTCACCTGTGAACAAGGCGCTTCGTGCCGAAACGCGTAAGTCTTAATGAGTTGTTCACGCTGCCACTTATTTCAGGTACAATAAAGATGTCAGCTTGAAAGGAAATCAAAGCTGTGGGCTCTTCTTCTTCTTTTTCGTGGTCTAAATTAACAGGATCCCCATTCCTGTCGGAGAGCCCGCCCTGCAGAGTTGGAGGCCCCCGGTAAAGTGGAGGAATCTTTGTGCAGTAAATGGAGGGGGCATGACTCGCTCTCAGCCACAGCAGACAAAATGGACTTCCAAGTTATTCGTGTGGTTGGAGAGAAAGGGAAATGAAGGTGGTGATGGCCTCTTTCTGGCAGTCTTCGTGCCTCCGTTTCAAGCAGGTACTTTTACGTGGCAGCAAAGTGCACTGTGCTTTTTATTATTTTTTACCCTCAATGCATCGTGAAAGACAAGCTAAATAACGGACTCTGACAAGAATTCAAAGCTACTAATGCCTATCATAATACGATGTCGAGCCATGCTGTAAATTTACATATTGATGCATTCTGGGAAGTGTGGTCTGAAGTAAAGGCCACATGACCACTGGGACATTAATTCAACTCACCTGTGAACAAGGCGCTTCGCGCCGAAACGCGTACGGTCTTAATGAGTTGTTCACGCTACCACGTATTTCAGACACAATAAAGATGTCAGCTTGAAAGGATATCGAAGCCTCTGAAGAGAAAGCTGAGGAGCTTTCAAAACGCGTCAGGCAAACCTACACGGAGGTTGTTGATGGCTGTAAGCGGTATCCATCCATACCATGGAAAGAGAGTTCTCTTGCTGCTGCTGCTGCTGGCCGAGTGCGACTCCACTGATGGACAAATCTTAGAGCTGTATGTATTCGCGGCCGTCCTGCCGCGGAGTCTGCACCACCCCGCGATAATAGGGGGCCACTCGACAAGGTATTCACCAAATCGACTATGTGGGCCAACAGCAGAGGATTTAGGACGGGCCCGCTTGCGGGGTCCATGTGACCTACTAATAACAGAGTATAATGCGTGCATCCATTTGTGGGATGATCGATTATGAACTATAGTTCCCATAATGCACAGTTCCATATGACCATCCCATTGGAGGGAGTGCAGTATTTAAATGGGAACGTCATATGCACGCATCCTTCCTGTGTAAGCCTCTGAAGAGAAAGCTGAGGAGCTTTCGAAACGCGTCAGGCAAACCTACACGGAGGCTGTTGATGGCTGTAAGCGGTATCCGTCCTTACCATGGAAAGAGAGTTCTCTTGCTGCTGCTGGCCAGGTGCGACTCAACTGATGGACACATCTTGGAGCTGTATGTATTTGCGGCCGTCCTGCCCCGGAGTCTGCACCACCCCGCGATAATAGGGGGCCACTCGACAAGGTATTCACCAAATCGACTATGTGGGCCAACAGCAGAGGATTTAGGACAGGCCCGCTTGCGGGGTCCATGTGACCTACTAATAACAGAGTATAATGCGTGCATCCATTTGGGGGATGATTGATTACGAACTATAGTTCCCATAATGCACAGTTCCATATGACCATCCCATTGGAGGGAGTGCAGTATTTAAATGGGAACGTCATATGCGCGCATCCTTCCCGTGAAAGCCTCTGAAGAGAAAGCTGAGGCGCTTTCGAAACGCGTCAGGCAAACCTACACGGAGGCTGTTGATGGCTGTAAGCGGTATCCGTCCATACCATGGAAAGAGAGTTCTCTTGCTGCTGCTGGCTGAGTGCGACTCAACTGATGGACACATCTTGGAGCTGTATATATATATCCTGTT